>JAVIWC010002004.1:0-33300 GCA_031894815.1 Creontiades dilutus
GGGATGCATTTGCACCTAATCCCAGTAGGTACCTTAACCCTTTATCAAGAGCTCTACTGCACTATCGGCGGAAGACAAAGGTGGAGGGTTTAAAGTCCAAATTAAAGGTTTCGTACTATTTGTGAACAACAAAGAACTAACATTGGAAGATCTATGTAAAAACGCTGCAAATTCTTTCACTGGGGTTTATCATTCAATTGGCTTGCGTTCATGATTTTAATTTATACTAAGCTTTGGAGTGTGTATGTTTCACAGGTGATAGAGCGATTATTGAATTTCAGGAGATATGCATTGATTTGATTTGATTGATCAGTTGATCATATTTGTGTGCCTCCTGAAATTCAATAATCGCTCTATCCAATGTGAAATTCAAATTATGAACGCAAGCCTTGAATGATAAATCCCAGTGAAAGAATTTGCAGTTTTTTTTTGAAACTACCCCCAAATAAAAACATCCATAATTTATCAAGTCCTTTAGCGCTCGTATTGCGTTAAAACTTCCCCAAACCCAAATTTAAACGATATAGCCAAAGGTAGACTGATGTAGAGGAGGGACACAAATACTGATCAATCCAACGTGCTCTATGCATATCTCCTGAAATTCAATAATCGCTCTATCACCTGTGAAACACGCACACTCCGAAGCTTAGTACAGATTCAAATCATGAACACAAGCCAATTGAATAATAAACCCCAGTGAAAGAATTTGCATGATCAGTATTAGAAGTCAATTACAAGGTGTGGGTACAACTGATCAGCTGAAGGGCCCTTGAGGCTAATATGTTTCCTAATCGATCTACGGAGGTGAAGTTCAAGGTGAGCTCTTTTTGAAGCATCTGGAATACAATTACAGTGTATAAGCGACGAGTGAAGTCAGTGTTTTGAACTACCTACTACCTCCCAATAATGGTGATGCTCGAGCCAGGCACTGAATGGTTAACGGTAATGTGAATTTGTAGCTAGTTCGTAAAAGTTAACCTTTTCGGAAAGTCGTGAATCCTGAAAACGATTTAGTGCCTGAAAAAACCAAATCTGCGAGATGTTCGGCCCATTATGGGAATGTAATGACCCGGTAGGTAGCTAACTGAAAGCCGTAACTCAGACACATGACTAATTTCGATAATGTTGAAGATCTATAAATGATCTAACGGGGGTTGTGAAAGCTTCGCCACTTAATAATTCACTCGAAGGGATTGATTCATCATTTTTCGCATAATTTCTACTTGGATAATTCAACAGCGAAGTTGATAGGCAAACTACAGTGGTTGCCGCTTAATCCGTTCAGTGGTTAATCCGATCAGACGCCTAATCCGATCAAAATCGCTTAGGACAGAACGAACGTATCCCTTTGTGTGTAATAGCAGGTAGCAGCTCGAAAATGGACGTACAACACGTGAAATAGAAAAAGCAGAAATGGAAATCGATGCGGGAGACATGGACTTGACTTCCTTCAACGAGTGGATTCAAATTGACGATAATTTGCCACCACATCATGTAATGGATGACATAGAAATCGCGCAGGCGATTTTGGAATCAACCAACCCTGATCCTGAAGCACCGACGGTCAACGAGAGGAGAGAGTACCAGTAACCCGACATGACGTACTAAATGCGGTCGATACTCTACGAAGGGCCTTTGAAGAACTGATGTAGGAGAGGAAAACTTCAATTTTGGTTTATTATTCATTAACAAAACATTGTAATCGGTTTACGTTTCAAAGGGTGTAGAATCCCAATCTGCAATACAAATATTTCCGTCTTTCCGCCGTACGCCGCACAGTGGTTGGAAACGGCCTTAAAACGGAAATAAATCCTGGCACGCTCTACTTCTTCAAAAATGTTCAGAAAAACGATCATAACCCATGGTTGTTGACCTGCTGCATCGATCTAGCCTATAGCCAAGCAAGTAGGATCAATCGTTTCCCATTATTAGCCGTACTTTGACTGCCACAACTCGATTTTCGTTACGCATTTAGAACAGAACATCATAAATATAATACATATAACCTGGAGTGAGTTCATTGTACAATTTTCAAAGCTATATAAAATTGTAAATAGAAGAAGACACCCTGGGAGGGGTGCTCGTGCAATGAAATTCACTCTAATCGCGTTTTTCAAATTCATCAATTAAAATCGTACGTTCAATGTAGGTGTCTTACATTTCTCCATAAATACAATGGTTATTGTAATTATTATTATATCTTTTGAGGGGGAACTATCCGACTGAAGAGTCGAAAAACTGACTATGAACTCACCCTCAAGCCAGTCACCATACTTTCTAATGAATTTCTGCTTACTTTGACCAACAGCTCGGAACCTTTCCTTTAAATGAGGGAGGAAGCGCCTCTCAAACTGTTCCTTTGCCTCTGCCACTCGAGAATCCGACAAAGATCGGTGGGTATTTATCAAAAGCACTTCAAAATCCCCATTGTTGAAAAAAAATTCACTCAACTCTTTATACGAAAACCGTATTTCCGATGTCATTTCTCCGGGAACACGTTGGGAATCTTGAAACGGACTGAATGAGGTGACGCATGTTGTATGAGAGTGTTAACAAAGAAAATGATTACACTGAGGCATCAGGCCGGCACCGACAGTTTTAAGTGTCTCAAAACGCTGCGTCGAAAAATCGCGATTGTCGACGCTGCGAGGAGCGTATTGGAGCTTTTTTCAAAGTCAAGAAACACATAAAATTAATTCAAACGACTGTATTTTTGATGCAAACGCTTCAAATATTTTAATTTTGACCTGGTAGCTCTATAGTGGTGAAATATAGGATTTCATGGGAGCAAGTAGTCACTCGAATTAATTTTAAAATAAAACTGTAGGCACTTCCCATTGCGATTTCATACAGTTCAAAATCAGCAAAATCGTCGAAGTTTCATCTTAAAACGAGCAAAAATAGGATTACGCATTTTTTCAACAAAAAAACATTATTATATCTGGAATCTGAGGGAAACTCTCTTCCACAAACGGATGTCCAATCATACAAATTTTACATTTTTGGAAATCTCTATTATTTCCGCATTCCAACCACTGTGCGCCGTACGCACGATTTTTCCCGAACGGCTGGAGCCAAAAATCTGAAATTTTCAGGAAAAAATCAATATTGGTCCGACCACGCCCCAATTCTTTAGCCAGCACTCTCACTTAATTTAAAGTGCCCTTTAAGGGTTGTCAAAGTTTTGTAAAATCCCTAAAAACCTCAAAAAAAGTCAAGGCGGCCTAAATTTGGACTTTTTTTGAAGAACTTTCCATGACGAATCGAATGAGCCCTTCCCCAGGTCCGTAGCTTGAACCATTCCCGATGTATGGTGCCAACATACGCATCCGCATTCACTGTATCACTAGGTTACTGCGATCAAAACAAAGACAAGAGTTTTTTTGTTGTTTTGATCGTAGTAACCTAGTGATGTAGTGAATGTGGGATACTGGAGTGAACTCCTAAAAGGATTTATAGCCGATACACGGGTTGAAGCATTCTGATATGCATGCTCCGTCTTACGAAATTTAAAATTTTCAAATAGAATATTTCTCCATTGTAATCGCTCGTGAAAAAACGCTGCAAATTCTTTCACTGGGGTTTATTATTATATATAGGAGGCACACAAATATGATCAACTGATCAATCCAAATAAGTATTTTGGTTGAGAACCGATTCAAGTGCTCTATGCATATCTCCTGAAATTCAAAAATCGCTCTATCACCTGTGAAACACGCACACTCCAAAGCTTAGTAGAAATTCAAATCATGAACGCAAGCCAATTGAATATTAAACCCCAGTGAAAGAATTTGCAGCGTTTTCTTTAGATTTTCCCAACACTTCATTAGGGAATCAACCTTTACCCACTTGTTGAAAAACTTTTCATTCATGTCAACATCTCATGCTGTCCCTTTAAAATGAAATGAAGGTGAGTAACCGAACAACTTTCACTCCTCCTCAATGGATAATAAATAAGTTATGAAGGAGCTGCATGAAGCTTTAATGTGCCGCTTACATTAGAGATGGGTTGGCGTTATTACCATCAACCTAGAAAAAATGGAGGGAAACAAGAAGGGTGGTCAATATATCTTCCTTACTGCTTCTAACGGGGACATTGAATTAGCCGAAGAACTGAAGACGTGTCGAAATGATTGAAATCACAAAAGAACAGTAATATAGGTTTAATATTCATATTAGGGTTGTAATTCAGGTTCGAGTATGAGCTCACCCTATCATTAATCAGTGGCATTCGCCATCTGTGGTAAACTGGTAACCGAATAAGGTTTAACCTGCAGAATCTCAGTACATTTCATCAACCTATTGGTCTCGTGAAAAACCAATATCAGGTTGCCGGAACTGTAATGGTTAATAGGTACATCCAGTCGCAACCATTTACGTCATAGTCGAGCGGACTAGTTTTGTAGTTCCTAAGTATTTCATATCTCTGGTTTATTACTTTCAATAAGTAAGTAATTGATCAAGAGAAAATTTTTCTTTTTAACTCTGCAGCTTCCTCCTCGAAATTGTTTGTTTTACGTTTCAAGATCACAACAAAACCAAAATTCGAATTACAAAAAAAAAAAAAGAATCCGATCTTATTGGGCCTTTCTCTGAAATTGCTTGACAAAAGTGGATAAAACTTGGGTTAAAAATTACAAATGGTGTCTAGTGAGGGCTGAGTTATAGTTATAAGTGTTAGTTAATCCTAAAGCGCAAAATGAAAGAGCTGTAACATTCAAATATCTGAATATAAAATTTATATTTTATATAAAATTTATTTAATAACTTTCGAATTAACGTCAATGTTTTGATGTTTGCTTACTCCATCACTCCCCCCAGGAGATAGAAATTTGACAGAAGGAACTAACGTCGACAAGAATGTGAATTTGATCGTTCTTGGACAAAGTGATAATCACATAAAATCATGTGAGGATCGAATCTGGTGATGTAATTGCAACGGAATTTAGATTCAAGAGTTCCTTTGAAATCGAATTTTTCATACCTAACTTTCCTATGTTAGGTCTACATGTGTGTTCATTTGAAGTCAATTAATTAACAAACGGAATCATGTCTACAAGGTCATGGAGGCCCGAGGAGAGTTTGATTTTTAAGACTTCTAGTCATTAATTATATTTGACTTTTTAGCACACATAGGTGATTCACTTTAGAATAGCAAGGAGTAGCTGCCACAGCTCTTAGCACGATCAGTGGTGACCGAGCTGGAAGTTTAAATTTTGTACAGTCAGTCTCCTCTTAACTGAACCAATGTCTTCAACGTCCTCATCATCATTGAGCTCCCATTCCCGTGAGAAAATAGTCTATTTAAAGCGAGATCTAAAAACACAGTAAATGATTTGAGAGTTGCTGCAGGATTTATCCCTAAACTCCTACAATTTGGCCCGATCATGATCTGAATATTAATATTGAGCTGTAACTTCATCCCACATTTTAGCGGAGGGAGCTTAACCTAACGGGGTTTTTTGGGAGGGCAACACTCGCTCGGGTTTCATGAATAACTAATTCTGACAACCAGCAGTTTTTTCACGGACATCCTGGCCTGCCGTCAACACCCGCAATTCATAATAACGAATCTGCATTATTATAATTATGTTCCAACGAGTAGGTAAGCACTCAATTTACATGCACGCTATGTTTTACCTTCTTTTGATTATTTATAAACACGGTATGAGCCTCCTCGCTTATTACCTAATGTTTTGAAAACATTAGCAGTGTGTGGTATTCTGTCCATCTGCATCAGCCCTGAATGTTTTGAAATGAAATGAAAAGAAAGTTTATTCCGAGAAATCAAGTGACTTATCTTCGATAATTAGATTAAAACAGTGGAATACACCCCCGGGCCATAGGGAAATCCCTGTGCGGCTAGGAGGAGTTGGTTTTTCTAAATTACATATCACTAAAAGCAAATCAGATATATTCAAAAATGATAAAAATAATGATACATGCTTAGGAATCTGTTACATAAATACTGGATAGAGTACTTCATTTCATCAGGTAGTAGTCGGATAAGACAAGGGGGGCAGTAATATACATGTCTGGAAGTGCTCCATAGACGGGTTTTTGGTGATGTGGGGATTTGGTATTACTGCTTGGGAGGTAGGTCGAAAACCGTTAGCGCAAGCACGAGGGGCAATGAAGAGATCGAAATGTTTGTGGTAGAAAGAGAGTGAGGTTTTTATATACAGGGTGTCAACAAAACAGGTCTGACGTACTGAAGGGGTTCGATTCTACGACTAATTTTCAGAAAATAGTTATTTTTTTTTATATCTGCATTCGTTTTGAGTTTATTTACGAATCTGAAAAGAATTTTTTTTTTGTGTTTTCGACCTTATCTCCTGATAAATTGCTATCCTCAATATTACAATGATAATCTCAAATCTGAGTATACCGTACATTTTTCATAAGACAATCAAAGAGCAGTAAATTTATTTTCGGATTGATGCCTCACCTTTTCTGAAAAGTGAGGTTTTTGAGACATAAAAAGCTAACTCTGAAAAGCTAATTTTACTTAATTTGCAAAACCTAGATTTTTTTTTCAATCGGAAATTGAACTATGAGAACCAAATTTTTTTAAGATGCAAGAACGGTAAACTGCGCTAAGATCTACCTTTCCAACGGATTAGTCAATTTTGTGAAAAAATGTGTGAATTTTACAAAACCTAGAAATATGAGTTTAAATGATGAAAAACCTAAGACCTTTTCCAGTCAAGAAAAATCGGGTGATTTACATGGAAAATGACGAAATCAAAACTTTGGAAGTTGGGAGAGCTCAGTGATGGTACGGAGGGTGTTTGTACGCTGAATCGAATAGTGGCAAAGCCTTTCTCATTATGTTCAGTTCGTAGATTTCAGGACCATTGGATCAGATCAAACAAAAGCCTGTCAAATAAAACTAGTTATTATTAAAGAAAGATTAAAAACTTAAAGGTGCTGCTCGAAGTGTCCTCCCTGGTTTTGAAGGCACAGCATTGCTCTTCTGCGTAGCGTGTGCGAGAGCTTTTTTATGTCTCAAACCTCACTTTTCGGGAAAGGTGAGGCATCAATCCGAAAGGAAATTTACTGCTCTTTCCAACGGTATACTCAGATTTGAGATTATCTTGTAAATTGAGGGAGTTGTAGCAATTTATAGGAGATAAGGTCGAAAACACGAAAAAAAATCTTAGATCGTAAATAACTCAAAAACGAAGCCTCTAAAAAAAATTGCTACGAGGCAAAAGTTGTTGCAAATTAGTTGTAAAATCGACCCCTTCAGTACGTCAGACCTGTTTTGTTGACACCCTGTATAGTTGGTTGATGGAAAATACACGGACAAAGTTGAATAGATCAATTGTTGGAAATCTACGAGGTTTTTTTGAAATTATTTTTAAGATAGATTTATGTAAAATGTTGAGTGGGTTTACAACACTAGAAGCTGCTCCTCCCCAAGGAATAGTACCAAAACATATGACGCTTTGCACCAGAGCCTTGTATATTGCAATTAAATTTACTAGGCTAAGGCATCCTCGGAGTTTATAGAATAGGTGGGTCAATTTACAAAGTTTTTGGGTCAGAGCTACTACCTGGTCATCCCACCTCAGACTCACATCGATTAAGCGGCCCACACACTATCCGACAATCGGTGGTGGGGGGTGCCGAAAGACGACCCCCTCTCCGCACTCGCACCTGAGTTGGACGGTGTGTGGAAGGGACCCAACCGTCGGGCCCGTTGGTTGACTTGAACCACCCGACATCGAACGGTCGGGTTCCCCCACCTTCAGTCCCGAATGTCGGCCGACGGTTGGATAGTGTGTGGGCCGCTTTACAATGCCCAAGTACCTTGCTGAAGGAACCCGTTCCAGCACTGGACACGAAGTACACACACTCTATGAGCCACAGATGTGCAACTTTATTTGAGCGCTAATATATTGTATTGATGGTGAATTGGAGAAGACGAGATGTTTGGTTTTTTTAACGTTCAAGCTTAAGGTGTTATTGCAAAGCCACTTAAAAGTTTTATCAACGTCACTATTTGCTTCATGAAAAACCTCTTCCCATGTGTCACCCTCGCACAGGATGGCCGTGTCATCTGCAAACAAGTATGAGGCACCCTGTAGGCTTAAACTACCAAACTGATTGATGAAAATCAAAAAGAAAATTGGTGCCAGCGTTCCACCTTGAATTACACCATATTCGATTGGTTTTTCACTACTGTCAACATCTCCTATTGTTACTATTTGTTTTCGTTCGTTGAAATAACTTGTAACCCATTCCAATTCTAAACCCTCAACACCGTAGGATGGTAGCAACTTTATAAGCAATTCCCTGTCGATTGAATCAAATGCTTTAGCCATATCCAGCATTACAAGAATACCTCTTTTCCCCCGATCTATGAATTAATGTCTTTAGTTCGCGTGTATAGAGCCTCCTTAACCCCCAGTACCCCCGAATTGTCGGCCCGAAAGTAAATTCTGTTCTTCAAGATGTGCGTAAAGGAGATGTTTAACCCATCGCTCGATTAGCTAGGATATTGTACTTAACAAAGAGATCGGGCGATAGTTAGTGAGATCGGAAACATCACCGCCTTTGAACAAGGGTATGACACAAGCTATTTTCAGTATATCCGGGAAAATTCCATTCTTTAGGCTAAGGTTTATTATATGTGCAAGAACGTTTTTCAGTATTTTATAATACTTTTTAATCAGACTTAATGAGACATTGTCGATTCCAGGAGCTGATTTCCCATTCATTTCGGCGATGAGGTTTTCTAGTTCGCTTGTTGAGATATTTATAAATTTAAATTTCTGTGACACATCAGTTGTTATGTTGGAAATAGGAAGAGAACTTTGTGTTTGAAAAATACAAGGAATTCCATCTACTAGGCTTTTGCCAACGCCACTAAAAAAGGAGTTGAAATCATCAGCAACCTTCTTCTTGGCATTTGATTTTTCAGTTTTGGTTTACGAATATATAGGTTTTGGTTCTAGTAAACAAACTTTGTCCCTCAAAATTTGTTGTTTTACATTTCAAAATGTATAAAATCCGGAAATTGAATTCAAAACACAAAAAATATCCGTCTGTCAGCCCAACACCGTCCGTCTTCCGAGGCTTTACTACGAACCTACCGAATGAAATTTAATGAAATTTGGGTCAAAAATCAAATTTGGGGTCCAATTGGAACTGAATTCGGTCATCGATCTCGGTTAATCATAAAGAGTAAAAAGGGTTAACATTTCAAAAATCAGTATATTGAAAACTTCCGTAATGATACTATTGTTTTTATGGTAGTCATTCAAAGATGTGCCATCAAAGAATCGAATAAACCCATTCGGGCCGTTTTTGGTTTTTTATTCAACAATAAACCATTGTAATCGCTCTTGAAAAAAAAATGTTTAACCCCCCCTGAAAATTTCATGGTTTACGTTTCGAAGGGTGTAGAATCCGAATCTGCAATAAACATTTTTCCGTCCGTCGTACGCCGTACGCACGATTTCTCAGAAACGGCTGGAGCAAAAAATCTGAAATTTTCAGGAAAAACGCTGCAAATTCTTCCACTGGGGTTTATTATTCAAAGCTTTTGACAAATAACACTATTAATCTTAATGTAACTTTATGAAATCATGGAATAACCTACTTCCATCGGCGTCTGTGTTTAGTGGGTATTAAAATTATCCAAGTGCTTGAAGAGCATAAAAACGATTCTTCTGAAAATAAGTCCCACTTTCTACTCTTCGGCAAAATCCTTCCCTCCCATTTGTTTGCTAAACCCATTTGAGTTGGAAATTAGCAATCTTTATATTAATGTTGTAGTTTATTTATTATTATTATTTTTTTTCATGAAGATATATTTACAGGACAATGCGGATGTAGGTTTCCTCCCAAATTCCACATTGCGTTGAAGTTTACTAACTCTCAAGTCTGACGTAAATACTCAGCTAAGAGCAAGACGATTCCCACGCTTGAATCTCGATCGCTCTGAATCACTTAGTGGATTTGGATCATTAGCTATCAGCTGTGGATTTCACCTACTAGTCGATGAAAGTTAAAGAAAGGTAGCGATCAGTTAAGTTAACGATGGTGATAAAGAGTCGGGTAAAGGTTGGTACGGCGTCGTTGGGTGCCGCACTCGTGAACTTCCAACTTTTCCTCGGAAGGGATTCTTCCTTTTCAACCCGAGAAAGTGTCGCATCACGACAGCCACGCCGGCTCATCCTTAGTTCTCCGTTCAGCAAAAAAAAAAAAAAAAAAAAAAAGGAGCCCATATTTACGGGAATTGGTTCAATATTCGTACTACCTCTCGGAGTTTCTCTTCTGGTTTCGGAATTTTGTGAGCTCTTGGATATGAACAGCCTAATCCAAGGGGTGAGAGCACTTTCTGGGTGACTTCACAGTGAGACAGCCGGAGATACGACAATTATTTATAACCCGACGAGAAAGAAAAGTATAAGTATTGGAATTCACTCGCCTCCACAATTTGTGGAACACCACAACAATATGTTCGTTACCATCTAGAGAGTTTTCCTCGTAACGAACATATTGACCAAATTCTTCATTCTAGCTTTCCTAGAGTTCTAGAGAAATATAATTTCAAAAAACTTATAACAATCTTTTCAATAATCTCACCACTGTGCTAACTCTAAATTCAATAATAAGATACACCTGAAATATACCATACGTGCAAAATTGAAACGAGTGATGTTAGCTGGGATGATTTAAAAGAAAATAAAAACGCTGCACATTCACTGGGGTTTATTATTCAATTTCAATTTCATTCATTTGGCTTGCATTCATGATTTGAATTTCTACTAAGCTTTGGAGTGTGCGTGTTTCACAGGTGATAGAGTGATTATTGATTTCAGGAGGCACACAAATATGATCAACTGAACAATCCAAATAGGTATTTTGGTTGAGAACAGATTTACGTGCTCTATGCATATCTCCTGAAATTCAATAATCACCTCTATCACTTGTGAAGTACACAACTTAGTACACTCCAAAGCTTAGTAGAAATTTAAATCATGAACGCAAGCCAATTGAATAAGCCCCAGTGAAAGAATTTGCAGCGTTTTTAGATAGAAAAACAAACCATATTTAAATTAATTACTAGGTTGATTATCATGTACCTACGTTCTATCTAGTGACGTAATATATTTTTTAATGTCGTCACGTTAAACACTGTTTCATAACCTTCCCCACCCCCCAAGAATTTCAATGACGCAGTTTGCGTCATAGCCCCCCCCCTTATGGGAACCCCTGCCACTAACCGTATAATAACTAATGAGAAATAACTAACCCTATAATAATTAATAATAATCACGCCATCAAAGGAAACGGTTGATTGATTGATCTGATTTACGAAACAGTACACAGCAGCACGGAAAGAGAGTAGGAAAACAGCAAGAAAAACCTCTGCCAAGTGGGTGTGGCACATAGCTTCCTCGTATCCATAACATGACTGTATAGATCATTGAAAATTATTATTGACTAAAGAACTTCGTTCAATTAGGCGAAGTAAATGTTGAATTAGGGTAAATTTATTGTTGTGCAGGAGCGTAACTTGAGAAAATAAAGGTAGGCATGTTCAACTATTGAACAAACTATAAAATATACCTAATAAGTCCGAACAATCCCTGAAAATTTCATCGAAATCGGTCAAGAACTCCCGGTGTTATGCTTGTGGCAAGGATTTCACGATTGCGCATGCGCAGAGGCTACTATTGATCCGGAGGTCATGAAACTCATAGGGGACCATCTACACATCAAACCGAACAATCCCTGAGAATTTCATCGAAATTGGTCGAGAACTCCCGGAGTTATGCGCGTAACAAAGATTTCACGTTTGCGCATGCGCAGAGGCTACTATTGATCCGGGGGTCATGAAACTCATAGGGGACCATCTACACATCAAACCGAACAATCCCTGAAAATTTCATCGAAATTGGTCAAGAACTCTCGGAGTTATGCGCGTAACAAGGATTTCACGTTTGCGCATGCTATTGATCCGGGGGTCATGAAACCTATAGGGGACCATCTACACCCCAACCCGCACAATCCCTGAAAATTTCACTAAAATCGGACAATAACTTCGTGTAGTTTTGCCCGTAACAAGGATTTGCTGACAGACAGACAGACACGGAACCAAAATTGTTCAGAAAGGTCTAAAACGCAAAATGCGAGTGGAATTTTTGATTTTGGAGACAAAAAATTTTCACATTCCGAAAGTGAAAACAATGCTTCCGCTACTTTAGTAGACTATAACTTCGTGTAGTTTTGCCCGTATACAAGGATTTGCTGACAGACAGACAGAACGGATGATGGTGGTAGCTAGGTGATGGTATAGCAGAAAGATATACCATGATACAGTAAAGATAAGATGTATAGCTATCAAGATACAGTCAACAAATCTGTTGCTAGAGGATTATAGAGGTATAAGTAGCGTAAGCAACAATCACGCTAGTGAATTTATACGTGCATAATACATATTTAAGAACGTCTTTGCACATTGAGGGAATAGTCTAGTTGGAATATATACGTATGATCAGTGAACTATTTTCGATATGTTGGCTGTTTCGAAGTGTTACCTGTGTGTGTTCGACTAAGGATAATCGTTAAACTCATAGGTAGCATGTTTGCACATTGTGGGAATAGTATAGTTAGAATATATACCTATAATCAGGGAACTATTTTTTATTTGCTGCCTGATCCGAAGTGTTATGAGTGTATCCAACTTTTCATATATCAAATGTATGAGTGTATAAGTATTCACCTAAGGACAATCGTTAAACTCATAGGTAGTGTGTGCCACAATGAATTTATAGGTGCATAATTAATCTTTAAGAACAAGTTTACACATTAAAGGAATACTCTAGTTAGAATATACACGTATGATCAGGGAACAATTTTCGATATATTGGCTGTTCCGAAGCGTTATCAGTGTATGTTCAACTACGGATGATCGTTAAACTCATAGGTAGTGTAAGCTACAATCACACTAGCGAATTTATACGTGCATAATAAAACTTTAAGAACAAAGATGGTTCGAGAGAAAATAGGAGTACTATCAGACTAAAGAAAAACCTTTGGTTTTTTCCACGAATTCGGTCTGAGAAAAGTCGGAAACGTAGGTATCATGTTATTTATTCCTCTTGGGGTTAGCTGGTCCTACAACCTTCACTAGACCAATTATAGAGCTATTATCTTTCTATTGACTAATCATTGAATGGGACTTCCTAAACATGCAACCTAATCTCGGGCTATATGATTTTATATTAGAGATTATGTAGGAAAATACTTGGTACTTACCGATGTATTTGCAAGTTCCCGCATTCCATTGTATCAATCCATGAAGATTCATGTTCCAAATAGATGAAACATGAAGATGAAACGATTTTCGCGCGAACACGGAACGAAATAGAACCGGAGACCGCCACGCCCGAACGACCGGAGAGAACTGTCGAGGCCTCCTAGCCCAAAGACGAACAGGAAGGGACTGGTCGAGGCCGCCCCGCCCGAAGACGGACAGGAAAGGACCTGTCGAAGCCGGCCGCTCTCCGATACGAGCAGGCCGGCGGAGGGATAGGCGGGCGCCGCGATTCCCGGAAACTTCGTGTTTTCGATGTTTTAGGCGCCCAAAAACTTGGAAAACACGAACTTTTTAGCGCAACTTCACAAAACACACTTTAAAATAAACGTGAAAACAGAGTACCATGTCCTACTCATCAAAAATATAGGCACTACTTTTCTATAGCTAATAATTCCCTCGAAAAATGGATTAAAAACAGTGGCGTAACGTTTTTCAGCAGGACCCCCCCCCCCCCCCCCAATATTTTCGGGGCCCCTCCTCATAATGTTTTGTTGTTGTTTTTTTTGCGAAGCGTGCACTTTTTCAACGGTCATCGTACAAAATACATAATATAATATAACAATTTAACCTACCTTTACGATAGGAATGGGACATCGAAGCTGCAACATCGATGTTGGCATCGATGTTAAATTCCATTATTTTTTAAACCTACCAAGGTAGGTTAACAGATTGAAAAAATATATGAAAAATGAGTTATAATTGCCAATTAAAAATTACAAAAATAAAATCATCAATAGGTAGGTACTCAATTTAAAGGTAGGTACAAGGTATAAACAACTAAGAGCCAAACCAAACCAAACCTAAACAATAAAAAAAAACCGTGTGATGGGGGGGGATATTATCGATATTTTCGATATCGGTGTCCTTATTAGTTAACAGTATCCTCAATACACGCTACTACCGATCGCTTCTTGCTAGTATTCTGAGGATTTTGTTTGTTCGTTCGTTCAGCGTTTGTGAGTGAATATTTCATAAGGATGTCTCCAAGTAAGTGGTGGCGTTTTAAAAGACCAACGCCAAGTCTGCCAGATGCAGTATGACAGAATGAGCAAATTTTCAAAGTAACTCGTTTTGCAGGAGGAAAAATTACGCAAAAACCGACAATTTTATTGTCTGACTTGTGATACCCATTTCTCATTTTAATTTCAAATTTGCTGAAAGCTGAAGAATTTTTCATTTTTTCGGCCAATTTTGCCAATCTACCTTGTTTTATCATCTTCAAACTGCTCTATTTTGAACGGATTGAAATATTTCCAATCCGATTTCATCATCGTGTTCAGCGTGAAAAAACTTTATAACAGAGAGTCACCTGCTTGGGGGTTTTCGGCTAACTTTCCCCCATTTGAAATGCCCTAAATCTCCCCTTAGAATGAAGCGATTGTGCTCATCTTCAAACATAGCCTTTTGAAAGCCTAGGTAGATTTTTGTGCAAATTTGAGTCTTAATCTTAATTTTCTCGCGAGTTATCGTCTGGAATGTGTTTTTGGTGTCCGACAGTGGACTTAGAATGCTTTAAAACGGATCTTGATGCAAACATTTCAGTCCGAGAACAATAAGTAGTTTCTTTTTCTTCGAAAATTCGTTAATACTACGGCAGTTGAATGAATTTCCAATATTTCCCCTTTTCCACGTTGGGTACCTAGCAAGCAGACTAGATGTGAACCAAAGAGAAAACCAAACTGATGTTATCGGAGCCAACACATTGATATATTGATATTATCGAACCTGTGGCACCGATGGCAAAACATCGTAATATCGAAGCAAAATAAGCGTAATACCGATGTCCCATCCCTAGTACGCACCTTCGCAACTCAGACACCTTAGTTACTTTACACCCTTCCTCACCTGGTTATAAATAAAACCAAAAGATGATTGATCAACAAACCTACATTACCGTTGATGTTTATAAACTTGATGTTACATAATGGAATTTTTCTGTGTATCGTTAGTTCCGATTTATTCTTTGAAATAAAAAAAAAAAAATGAATTTTGTTGTAGCCCCCCGTATCCATAACATGAGTTGTTGTGTATACGCCCCTGATTAAAAATTACGTTTTTTGACTAAATGGAGTCCAGTTCAATTAGGACAATAAATATTGAAATATCGTAGGGTGTAAACATTATTTTTAATTGTTTTGAAGGAGAGAATATAAAATTCTAGTGCATGTTCAACTATTTGACGGGAGTTAAGCCAAACATAAAATATACGGTACCGGAGAGGAAATAAAAGTAAGAACGGTGCCACAGTGAAAATTTTTTCGAAACTTTTGGTCTTTTCGCGTCATAGAACTTTTGGAGTTTACAATTGTGGGCCAACATAAATTTCAGGGGACTGTTTATCATAGATTTTTTTTAACTTACAGAGGCAAAACTCATTTATGAAACTCATTTATCTGCATACATTATATTTAACCTCACAGTAGGTATATACATAAAATGAAATAAATTATAAATAATAAATAATTATTAATTAATTTAAATAATTAATTGACTCATCAAACGAAAATAGAGCTTTACTTTTTGAAAAATTAGTTATCAGAATTACATAATGGAATTTTTCCGCAAGCTCAGAGACTACTATTTTAGTGGTCCACGTGCATGTCTCAGGAGTGGCCACTTGACATTTTGCCCTCCATACTTGTTTAATATCATTAAATTCAATACCAGATGAACAAAATTGATTCTATCCAGTAGAAGCTCTAGGATACAGCCCAGTTAAACGCAAGGAAACTAGGGACGGTCATTTATTGAGAAGTTTAACATATCCATTTTCCAAATGAACAATTTTTTGCTATTTTTTATTAATTTTTTCGCACACCTTTAGTTCAACCTCTGATTACAAGATGACATGAGCTAGTACCTCCTGCAAGTTTGAAGCCTTACGTGTTTAATATCAGATTCAAAAATGAACAAAATTGATTCTATCCAGTAGAAGCTCTAGGATACAGCCCAACAAACGAGGAAATAGGGACGGTCTTGAGAATTTCTCAAATATAAACTTTACAAATGACATGAGGCCAAGTTTCCAAGCTGCACTAAGCGGAAATTTCTCAAAGTGAGCAGTGGCCACTACCAGTGGCCACTACCGGTGCCGTTACCTTAGCCACTAATTATATGATCCTGTTCAAATTGAAATTAAGTTATAAGACACAATAACGCTCTGAATTTGAGCGAGATTGATGCAGTAGAATCTGAGAAAATAACACTTCAGGATTCAGGATCTCCTTTCGTCAAAAGTCATTTCGCAGGAATACCTAATGCAGTTCTTCCATTGACTACAGTTTTTATAGAACACACAGGGACTGTTGAAAAATGTTTAGCTAGCACATCCCATGAAAAAGCCATCTAAATCGGATGAATACTGTAAGCATAAGGCTTCTTAGAAAGATCTTAGGATACACGACAGATAGTCACAAAATAAACAGATGCAAAATATGAGCTAGAATTGGAGGTACAGTAGAAACTCGATTATCCGAACCTCAGTTATCCGGATCCTCGATTATCTGGACGCGAACGTGATGTTAGAGAGAAAAAATGTGAAATGGATGGAGGGCGGTAGCGTGGAAGTCGGTTGTCATGTAGAGTATGGTTATTATGTAGTTGTTTGTATTGTATTTATTAGTATTTTATTTTTATTAGTATGTATACATTTTAATAAAGTATGTATGTAAGTACATACATATTTACCTACTTTATAATTTTTTTTTCTTTTTCATAATTGAGGAGCTTATTTTCAAACAGGCACATATCCATTCCGACAAAATGTTCAAGGAGTGAAAAAAACGATTTACAGATTAGTGGAGATGTTTTTCTGCAGTTTCTCATCGGAGTAATGTGTGAGAAGGCTCAGAATATGAATTAAGTTTCTCCAAAAATCGAGGCTGTATATCCATTTTCACTTCGGAAATGTGCCCTTTTGATCAAAACTCATGGATTTGTGCGTTTTTGAAAAAGAAAGAATTCATTCTCCATTCTGTTGGTTTTATTGAAAACTTTACCTGACTACATATTTCCATTTGTCATGCCTGCCATCTATCGAGTCTCGTGTAAATATTCAACGTCAAGACGAAGGCGCAATGCTTCTTTTTGGATATGTGCCTTTTTGAAAACGCACGACTTATCGCCTGACGAAATTCGGAGGACATGTGCCATTTCGATTGCAAGGCACTGAAAAAAAATGTAGGTGACGGATTTGTTACCTTTTGATGCAAACACATAACTTTAGCCCCGGAATTGACGTGGATGTTTTCTGTTTTGTTCGGAAATGATAGGGGGATCTGATTCAACTCATATTCAGAGATGGAAAATTGAGGAAAAGGTTTTCTCCCAAATTTTGGATATGTGCCTTTTTGAAAGTAAGCTCCTCAATTAGGTATCACTTCCCCTTTTTTTAGTAATAATCGATTATCCGGACACACCCTCCCACTGAAAGTAAACAGGTCCCAATTAGTCCGGATAATAGAGGTTCTACTGTAAAACATTATCCATCTCCCGCAAGTCAAAACAATGGTTCCGCTACAAACCGTAGTGGGGACAGGTTGTCCGAGCGAGCGCTAAGGCATCAGTCATTTGGCTGTTTACTTTCAGTGGGAGTACTGATTTGCACGGTTCGAATCAGGCAGGCACCAATGATTAGGGCCAAAACCCTATCAAGCGTTGTATACCTGTCTTGTCATACGACAGTTCACCTATGATCTCGATATCACGTGAATCCAAATCGCTCCCAACCCAGGGGCGTGAGGCAATGGGAAGCCACGAGCTAAATCGTCAGGCCTAGTTCCGATCCTCTCTAGGGGACGGCTGGCGACGTCCGCGACACCTCTGGGTGAAATTCCTTGTTTACTTTACTTTACTTTACAAAACGCAGTAACAGGAGTAAAACTACGTACTCTGCTTCTTTGTGGGCATTTTGCATAGCTGTAGGTATAACGAGTGGGTTATTTATCAATAGCTTGTGGTATTCAACTCCTCCAAGCGGCTAGTCGATCTTTAATCGCAGCTCTACGTCTACCTAGTGAAAACGTGATTGTGTTTCTCTTGTGAAGGAAGGATGGGTACGAGATTCGCACGGGAGGTGGGTACCTATAGCTATGCTCGTTCCTGGCTGTCTTCGTGAGAATCGAAAGTGCAGGCAATGGGGCGTAGGTGACCCTTTTAAATAGTCAAACGAAGGTCGAGCTCACGGCGGAGGATATATTATCCTTATCGCTGCAGGACCGGAGCTCCGAGAAAGGGAGAGTGCAGGGGTAGGAAAGCGACCTCATGACCCTGGAGGATGGACTTGGAAAACATCCCGCCTCCGCCGTGTGTACCTTCCTACCTAACTTACTGTCTTATCTCTTTCGCTAGTTGAAGACCCTGACACGACCGTGCTTTCCAAACGATACGAATGACCCTGAACATGACCTGTAGCATCCACAAACCACCTGCGGCGCTTAAATTAGTGAGTGTAAACGTGCAACTGCGGGATATGCCTATTCACACCAAGCAACATATCATTGCTAGCGCACCAATAGCAAACAAGTCTTCTTTCGACTATTCCGCACCGTCAAATTACGTGTTACATGTACCAACGACTGAGCATGATTTAACGATATTGGATTTCACATTTTCGCATGTACACAGTGCAGTAATGATTTGTCAGCAATGACACTAATGAGGGCCAATATCGCTGCAATATCCTTGATAAATGGTTTACTGTTTCTGTCTTAGATAGCCTCTCTATGTAAATAACCGAGATTGTTTATTAAACGTTCATTGGTCTACGGTACATCATCTAAACTCGCCCCCTTGCGATCCCATAAGGGAAAAGCACCAATAGTGAACACGGAAAAAAATTTATGTTCTTGGATACTTGAATCTTTTTGGTTTAAAGTTATTAACAAACAATGAACCAAAACCATTGAAAAATAATACTTGATCGTCTGTGGGTGGAGTGATATTTGACGCTGTGCAAAAAAAAAAAAAAAAATGTTCACATGTAATAGTGCCCATTGGTTTGAATATATACTTCAGTAACTAAATTGACGATTTTCCACTCGCCTAACTCTGTTAATATTGATAAAGTGGGCTTTTAAAGCATGTCCACTTCTAGTACAACAAAAATTTCATGGTTTCCTTTTCACAAAAGGATATTTTCTTAATTTTCTACTTGTTCATTTGGGTACGATTTTCAAATGAATATAGTTTTCCGTCCGACCGCCGTATGCCCTACGCACGATTTCTCCCAAACGGCTGCAAAAAATGAGATTTTCAGGAAACTATCCATGTTATCTTCCGACCTATACAAGAATTCTTGAGCCAGCTCTCTCACTTAATTTAAAGTGCCCTTTAAGGGTTGTCAAAGTTTTGTAAAATCCCTAAAAACCTCAAAAAAGTCAAGGCGGCCTAAATTTTGACTATTTTTGAAGAACTTTCCACGAGGAATCGAATGAGCCCCTCCCCACGTCCGTAGGTCATACCATTCCCGATGTATGGCCCGATTTATGGTGACAACATTTGGGTTATTTTGGTTTATTATTGTTTTTGTTTTGATAGCAGTAACCTAGTGATGTAGTGATGTAGTAATGTGGGTACTGGAGTGAACTCCTAAGAGGCTTTGTAGCCGATACACGGGTTGAAGCAATCTGATATGCATGAAACGCTGCAAATTCGTTCACTGGGGTTTATTATTCAATTGGCTTGCGTTCATGATTTGAATCTCTACTATGCTTCGGAGTGTGCGCGTTTTACAGGTGATAGAGCGATTAATGAATTTCAGGAGATGTGCATAGAGCACGTAAATCTGTTCTCAACCAAAATAACTATTTGGATTGATCAGTTGATCATATCTGTGTGCCTCCTGAAATTCAATAATCGCTCTATCACCTGTGAAACACGCAGACTAAAAAGCTTAGTAGAAATTCAAATCATTGAATAATAAATTTGGAGTGAACGAATTTGCAGCGTTTCATGCATATCAGATTGCTTCAACCCGTGTATCGGCTAGGAGGCACGCAAAAATGATCAACTGATCAATCCAAATAGTTATTTTGGTAGAGATCAGATTTACGTGCTCTATGCACATCTCCTGAAATTCATTAATCGCTCTATCACCTGTGAAACACGCACACTCCAAAGCTCAGGAGAAATTCAAATCATGAACGAGTCCATTTCATTATGTTATGAACTATTTTTATTGTCAAATATTATTGCTTTATTCGCGTTATGGACTGGCGGAAGCTGTGCCGTTGCTAATCCCAAATCTGTCGCGAATTTTTGTAAATGTCGCCTATTTTCCTCAATTTCATAAGTTTGTGTTCAAGTTGATTGTTTTCCGGAGAATGATTCACGGGGCCTATTTTGTGGGAAAGAGGTCGGACTGGCTAAAATATGCGTTTGGAAGACTTCATTTCCAAGTTCCCACGGACCGGAGCTGCAGTGGACCCACCTCATCTCCATATTTTTTGACAGTTTTGTCAGACACTCGCACCCACTCCCCTGAATTACTGTCTCTCACGTTTAATAGTGATTGATTTTCGAATTCTGATAATTAATTGAATCACACAATAAACAAATTTCATTACTTAACTTGAATTATCTATAAATAAAATCAATAACGACTTTTGTAATAAATCCAGGTCTAGCAGTTGTGACGGGAAGGGTAAAATTAAATAGAAGGCGGGGACGAACCCATGAAGATTAACGAGAGTATAAATTTGTATTTCTAGAGCAGGATTACTCGGCAAAATTAAATCTTCAATATATAAAAAAATAAAGTTTTCTCAGGGGTTGTCACAGATATAAAATTGCGGTAAGTACCAACCCAAAAAGAACGTACGTAGGTACAACTCCCTACTGCCGTAGGACCTATTCTTATAATAAGTACTTATTTTAAAATGGCTGAACGGCACGTGGAAAGTTGGGCAGTCCACCCTCCAAGGTTTCAGCTCCAAACTAGAAAGGTACGGAATGTAGTTTTCGATAGAAGCCTGGCAGGGCTAGAACTTCGGAGACGACCAATTTCCCGAAGGAGAATCGAACAGCAACGGAGAACGTACGGCGGTCTTCCTCAGCTCAATCGCCTTGATTTCCAAAGAGGACTTTTGACATTTCATACGTAACGACATATGCTCAATGATTATTATGATTCGTGGAAGTGAGGTAGGTATATGATTATACCTATATGATTATAGCTGAAATTTGGCTACATGATTATTATGATTTGGCTGGTAGATTCCTCCTTAGGACGTGAACAATAAGGTGTACAGGGTCTTGATCTGCAGACTGGCTCCTGAAGGTAACTTCTTCCCTATCAACCGTAGGAGCTGAAATTTGGCTGGTAGCCTCCTTAGGACGTGAACAATAAGTTGTACAGGTTCTTGATCAGCTGAGTGGCTACTCAAGCTAACTTCTTTCCTATCAACCGTAGGAAGCTGAAATTTGTCTCGTTAGGACATGAACAACAACGCGATATCGTCGCTGTCTACTAATCATTAGCCAATTACCCAAATACTACAACTAGAAGTTAGACTATCCTAGAACTCAGCGAATTTAACAAATCTAGACCATCAATAGTTTTGTTGCGTATATAACTCGATCACATTCAGATCCAATTGGCACGCAGGAGTTTGAAAGACGGAAAGGGAGCCATCACGATGCAAATCAAATTCACGAGCTGATTGGGTAGTAGGTACCTAAAAGCTTTTAGAACGGTACCTACCAACCTCCCTTCTCTTTGGCCAAGATGCCGGGCCGAGAAGAAAGTTGTGATGTATCCCTGCCTTATATACATCATCCTTAACTGATTATAACTTATCGATGGACCAAGATTTTTATAATAGCTACGATTTGACTTTGAGCCGGGTTGAGTATGTTAATGTCGGTTGTAAAGTTTGACGTCTTTTATGATTTATTCGAACGGAAGATGGTGATTTTGGAGCGGAATTTCATTGTAGTTTTTCTAGCTGGGTGTTCGATAGTCGAATCTTTTTAATAGGGGTGTATAATCAAGGATAGTGGCTATCTCATAAATAATACCTAAATAAGTGGTTGATAACCAAGATACATATTGCAATTTTTCACGTTTGTCTAGAATAATATGAGATACAAGTCATCCATGACGAAGAAGCACCGTCTCTTTCAGTTGTGTGACATACATTGTATGCCTAGTGGTTTCAACACGAAGGATTTAGCATCCGAGTCTACAAGCATCCAAGATAGTGGTAGTATTTGTAAATGTTTGTTATTTCTGTTTCAGATAGCTCGCTTAAGCGGATCACCGGACTACCAGAACTGGAATTTGTGATGATGAGCCAACCTAGTTATTAGAGACACGGTGTGGTGGCCAGAAATCTCGAAGTACATTGAAAGGAAAGTTTCCGATTGTTACATTTGTATCCAAAATCGGAGAAATAGGAAAGAGTCACTCCAGCCAACCGAATTTCCGTCGTTGCCGTGGCCTTTCCTGGGGCCATCCCCATCATGAATGAATGAATGAATGAATGAACGAACGAACGAATGAATGAATTTATATTTTATTTAAGAAAAATAACAATTATAATATTCTTTGATTAAAGTAATGGAATTAACCCCGAAACCATAGGAAAAAGTCCTGTGCGGTTCGGCGGTGTTGCTTTTCATTCTTAAAATACATTATTATTATTATTGTTGATATTATTAACAGTCAATTCAATTGAATCGAATCGCCTTATCAAAATAAATCTAAACACAACTAAACGTAGATGCTAGAGAGCATGGTTTTACATAGCACCATGCCATTTGAAATCAACCACGAAAAAATTTTCCTTTTATACACCGATCTGGTATTTTGGTTGAGGACAGATTCACGTGCTCTATGCATATCTCTGAAATTCAATAATCGCTCTATCACCTGTAAAACACGCACACTCCGAAGCTTAGTAAGATTCCCTAAAGTGGTTGACATTAGTTGTGTAAAGCAATTATTTAAAGAAAAAGCCTTTTCGTTCCCAACACATAATGTCTATACTAGAGCTGCAGACGACATGGCCTTAACTCTACCGCGCTTTAAAACGACTTTTGCACAAAACAGTTACCTCTATCGAGCAGTAGGCGTTTATAATCAACTTCCTGTGACTGTGAAAGAAGAACTAATAAAAACAGAAACGAAGAATATTTATAAATTGTTGGTTACCCATATGCTAGAGGGTCTATGATGAGGCTCAGACTGCCAAGACGTAATTATTATTATTTTTTATTTTTTTACAATTTTAGATTCTTAATTTTGAAGCTTGATAGTCAACATTAGCGGAGAATAGTAACTAAGTATATAGTAATATAGAGCAAAGTTGTTAGTAGGTAAATTGTGTACAAATTAAATAACTCATCTCCTAACACGGGCTGTTAGCCCATATTGGAGATTAATTTCCATCCTCATATTTATTAGATATATGTTTTGATACTTATTATTTTGGCAGGTACTTAGTATGTTTTGAACTTGTCGTGCTTTACTTGGAAATAAAAAAATTATAAAAAAAAAAAAAATTCAAATCATGGACGCAAGCCAATTGAATAATAAACCCTAGTGAAAGAATACTTATTTACCACAGTAATAATATTGAATAATATTTACCTATATATTACCAGCGTTCATGCATATCAGAATGCTTCAACCCGTGTATCGGCTATAAACTACAAGTAACCACATCGGCTATCACTCCAGTTTCCCTACACTCACTACAACTCGACGCTCTCGGCATCACTAGGTTACAAACAAACAATAATAAACCAAAAAACGCAAATGTTTGCACCATAAATCGGACTATACATCGGGAATGTTTTGACCTACGGACCTGGGGAGGGGCGCATTCGATTTCTCATGGTATGTTCTTCAAATAGGTACAAATTTAGGCCGCTTCGACTTGTTTTCAGGTTTTTAGGGATTTTACAAAACTTTGAAAGCCCTTAAAGGGCATTTTAAATTGATAAAGAGAGCTGGCTCAAGAATTGGGGCGTCGTCGGACCAAGATGGATTTTTCCTGAAAATTTCAGATCTTTTGCTCCAGCCGTTTGGGAGAAATCGTGCGTACGGCGTACGGCGGACGGACGGAAAATTTTTTATTGCAGATTCGGATTCTACACCCTTTGAAACGTAAACCATGAAATTTTCAGGGGGGTTAGAATTTTTTTCCAGAGCGATTACAATGGTTTATTATCAAATAATAAACCAAAAGGGATTATCTCCAGAGTTGTAGATGCGCCACGATCGTACAATGTCGTTGTCGATTCTGGGCCGTCAATGAAAAGAAACCGTGCGGGACTTATTCCAAATTAATTTTATCTAATTTTTAAATTTTGATTTAGTGTTGACCACCTGGAAGAGGGAAGATGTGATGATGAGCCAAATTAGTTATTATTCAACTCCATGATGCTGTCATCGGTTGCCTGGTTTCTAAAGATTCGTTCAATTGCTAAGATTCTTAATATGTTCTACTTCCAGAAATAATATTACAATTACCAATTCTTCACTTTACTGAACTTAACAGAATTCTGTTACCCGTAAGACTGTTAAACAAGACTGTTAAAACTAATCTTGTTACCCACAAAACTAGGGGAGAGGGGGGTGAGTGGTATAGTTCAGGGCAATGACTAAGGAAGGTAGCAATATGTTGCATTTAGAAGTTAATAGGGTTCTTGAGATTTAATTACATTATTAACCAAGCATTTTATCTAGAAGAAGCTAATTTGGCCTAAATTATGATTAAGTTGTAAACTTTGTACGATGTGTAATATTGGTGGACTTCTGTGACCATTTTCATTTTTAAGTTCTGACTCCAGATGGGAGTTGCCAACTAACGTTCTCAGTAACTCGTAACTTGACGCTGGGAAGAAAAAAGACGAGCGTGAAGAAAAGAGCCGTCCTCAGCCCCATACAGAGCGAGCGAAGTCGAAAGTCAAGATGGCTTGTGATGTATTGACGATGGCCTACAGAAGCTCGTTTCTGACGATCCTTTGATTGTACGGGTGCCTAGACGCCAACGGGCGAGGAAGCTCTGCGCTGGCCGGACGTATTGTTGGGGAACGAACAAGCTGTTCGCCAGTACACGCATTGTTGATTGAAAATAGTCGACACCGGACGGTTTAACAATCAATCATCTAGGGCTCGTCGGGAGTTTCACTGGCAGGTGGGCATACTTCACTTAACTGAGATCCTCGCACACGAGAGCAACAAGATAGGAAACAGCGAGCTCATTCTTATCTTACCGAGTCTCTCGATAAGCAGTGGAAGAATAGATGTCCTCTTCGAACAATGCCAGAAAGAATATCCTCAAAATCAAAATTTCTTGCCGCTTTTAGCGTTTCGGACCTGAACAACTCGAATTTCATACTGTAAGTGTGTCTACCAGTAACACAGAGGGGCAGGTAGGACAGGCGGGGGATTCTACGCAAAACAAAGTATTCGGGTTTTGAGCAGTCAACAATTTGGTTTATTATTCAATAATAAACCATTGTAATCGCTCTGGAAAAAAAATTCTAACCCCCCCCGGAAAATTTCATGGTTTACGTTTCAAAGGGTGTAGAATCCAAATCTGCAATAAAAATTTTTCCGTCCGTCCGCACGTAATGCATTTATGATATCTCCCAAACGGCTGGAGCAAAATATTTGAAATTTGCAGGAAAAATCAATATTGGTCCGACAACGCCCCCAATTCTTTAGCCAGCACTCTCACTTAATTTAAAGTGCCGTTTAAGGACTGTCAAAGTTTTGTAAAATCCCTAAAAACCTCAAATCGTCGAATCGGCCTAAATTTTTCTCTATTTGAAGAACATAACATTAGGAATCGAATGAGCCCTTCCCCAGGTCCGTAGGTCAAACCATTCCCGATGTATGGCCCGATTTATGGCGTCAACATTTGCGTGTGCGGTGTAACTCGTAACTTGACGCTGGGAAGAAAAAAGACGAGCGTGAAGAAAGGAGCCGTCCTCAGCCCCATACAGAGCGAGCGAAGTCGAAAGTCAAGATGGCTTGTGATGTATTGACGATGGCCTACTTGCTCGTTTCTGACGATCCTTTGATTGTACGGGCCTAGACGCCAACGGGCTGAGGAAGCTATGCGCTGGCCGGACGTATTGTTGGGGAACGAACAAGCTGTTGGCCCACACGCATTGTTGAGTGAAAATAGTCGAACCGGTCGGCCTTAATCAATCAATCATCTTTCATCGGGAGTTTCACTGGCAGGTGGGCATACTTCACTTAACTGAGATTCTCGCTCACGAGAGCAACAAGATAGGAAACAGCGAGCTCATCCTTATCTTCCCGAGTCTCCTGATAAGCAGTGGAAGAATAGATGTCCTCTTCGAACAATGATAGAAAGAATATCCTCAAAATCAAAATTTCTTGCCGCGTTTAACGTTTGACCTGAACAACTCGTCATTTAGTGTGACCACTAAACAACTCGACAGGACCGTCATCGTTTCATGTATTTGGTTTTAGCAGTCAACAATTTTTTCTATTCAATGTAAACCAGATTGGGCTGGAAAAAAAACCTCCTTATCAACTTTGAAGTCCCTCATTTCATCTTCCCCCATAGCTTTCATCTAAATTTTATCTCACCCCCCCTGACTTATCGAAATATATAGCTTTTCCAAGTCGAATTGAGAATTTTCCAAGTCGAATTGAGAATTTTCCAAACCAAATTGAGATTTTTCCAAACCATTTTGAGAATTTTCCAAGTCGAATTGAAATTTTCCCCCCTGAAAATTTCATGGTTTTTCCAAACCAATTTGAGAATTTTCCAAACTGCAATAAAAAAATTTTCGTCAAATCAATTCCGCCGATGATTTCTCCCAAACGGCTAAAAAGATCTAAAAAGGAAAAATCCATCTTGGTCCGACGACGCCTCAATTCTTGAGCCAGCTCTCTCACTCAATTTAAAGTGCCCTTTAAGGACTGTCAAAGTTTTGTAAAACAAAACCTCAAAACAAGTCGAAGCGGAATGAAAAAATAGCTACTTTGAAGAACATAACATTAGGAATCGAATGATCCCCAGGTCCGTAGGTCAAACCATTCCCGATGTATGGCCCGATTTATGGTGTCATCATTTGCGTTTTTTGGTTTATTATTGTTTGTTTGTAACCTAGGGATGCCGATAGCGTCGAGTGAATGTCTGCGTTTGATAGGATGTGGTTACTTGAAGTTTAAGCCGATACACGGGTTGAAGCATTCTTATTTATGAAACGCTGATAATATATAGGTAAATATTATTACTGGGGATTATTATTCAATATTATTACTGCGGTAAATAAGTTTTCACTCGGGTTTAGATTCAATTGGATTGCGTTCATGATTTGAATCTGTACTAAGCTTCGTAGTGTGCCTCCGGAGTGTGCGCGTTTCACAGGATAGAGCGATTATTGAATTTCAGGAGATATGCATCGAGCTCGTAACTCTCTACAGCTTAGTAGAAATTCAAATATGATTTGCTAGCCAATTGAATCAAACCCCAGTGATTTTTATTTCAGGAAAACCGTCATCGTCAATTTCACCGAATGCCCTTGGCAAATTTATTTCTATACCCTCATTTTGATTTTTTTTCCAACCTCCTTATCAACTTTGAAGTCCCTCATTTCATCTTCCCCCATAGCTTTCATCTAAATTCTCAATTCGACTTGGAAAATATATATATACTTTATTTGGACATTATGCTTATTATCCATACTGAATGTAAATTGGGCTTGCCCCTATGATTACAAATGAATAAATAAATCCGCTAACGAGTTAATTAGCATTTTAGTTAGTTGGTGCTGAGCCCCGCAGCTGGTCTTTTCACTGTATCTAGTAGCTTGGCGGTCAATTACAGGAAAAGGCGAGCGAGTCGAGTCGTAAACTAAGAGGTGATGTGTGGCGTTGGCTTCTCGACGAGACGAGTGGGCAGTTCCATCGGACGGACGACTGCTTTTCCACCGCTGATCGCCTCCTGGACGGGGCCGACTCCCCTATACAGTTACATCTCGGGGGAAAAAATATCGGTATAGGACGCCTTCTTCCTGGCCGTTTACATTCTGCTTCAAAGGTCAGTCCCTTGTTTCCCGTATGGAGAGAATTCTCGCTTCGCCAAGTCTCCCAGAGATCGGCTCATACATCCCTTCCCAACTGCCAAATGGGAACAATAAATACATACCTAGTTGACATTTATAATGCGCTTTACTTATTCTATCGTAGATGCCCTACGATTTCTCAAGTAAGCGCAACAAGATACCTAGGAGTAGAAATAGACCAAACGCTTAGGTGGGGAAAGCTCTTTGAAAAATTGATAAGTAGAATGAGAAAGTTGATATATTTATTTGAAGAAGTTCGAAATTTTTTAACAATACCAACAAAAAGAATGATTTATTTTGCGCTAGCCCGGTCTCTGATGATATATGGAGTGGGTGGTTGGAGGGGGGGGGGGGGATGTAGCGAGTCGTTAATGCAGTCGGTTTTTGTTCAGCAGAAAACTCTAATTAAAATTTTACTTGAAAAGTATTTATTTACCCCAGTAATAAAATTGAATAATAAATAAAATTGAATAATATTTACCATTATATTATCAGCGTTTCATACATATCAGAATGCTTCAACCCGTGTATCGGCTATAAACTACAAGTAACCACATCGGCTATCACTCCAGTATCCACATTCAGTACAACTCGACGCTATCGGCCGGACATCACTAGGTTACAAACAAACAATAATAAACCAAAAAACGCTGCAAATTCTTTCACTGGGGTTTATTATTCAATTATCTTGCGTTCATGATTTGAATTTCTACTAAGCTTTGGGAGTGCGTGTTTCACAGGATAGGGCGATTATTGAATTTCAGGAGATATACATGGAGCACGTGAATCTGTTCTCGACCAAAATACCTATTTGGATTGATCAGTTGATCATATTTGTGTGCCTCCTGAAATTCAATAATCGCTCTATCACCTGAGAAACACGCACACTCCAAACCCTAGTAGAAATTCAAATCATGAAGCATTGAATAATAAATTCATGAAAGAATTTGCAGCGTTTTTATTGAACCAAAGTTGTGTCCCCCTTCACAATAAAAACATCTATAATTTATCAAGTCCTTTGGCAATCGTATTGCGTTAAAACTTCCCCAAATAAAAATTTGAACGATGTAGCCAAAGGTAAACAGATCGTTGATGGAGGCACTAATAGCTATTTTTCGTACTGTAAGTTTTTGAAACATAATTCAATAGAAAATCATTGAAAATACACCACGCAGGCAATATCAACGAAGAACGGCAAATCTCAACAGAATCGGGTTAACTTACAAAGTGTTCGCCGTTAAGGTTACAAAGTGTAACGTAAACAAATGTTAACGGGATTGCGCGGATTTGAAAGTGACACCACGCGGCACGAGGGTTTGCCGCGACAAACTCAACTAGCGCGGTTCCGCGCTTTTACGTATGACAATTCTATAGAACAGCACAGTTCGATCGCTTATAGAACAGAACGCGTTGGTGGCCCGCTCGCTTGGACCACCAATTTTTCACATATGACCCTGAGGAGTGGGCGGCTGACGACTTCTTCATGTAGGTACATACACAGGCGCGCCGCGCTATGGGAGGGTTTTCTCTCAAGAGGCGCTGCGCGGCAGGGGGCCAGGGGCGCGGCAGGCGCCCAACGCCCCTGTACCGATACCATTGCCCATATAGGCCGCAGGGACGGAAACCCCTTCCCCCCCATCAGGAGGCAACACCACAGCGGACCCTTAAATTCGGCTGACTGTTCCCTCATTAACACCAGTAAAAGCCCCTTTCAATCTCCCCCTCTTAACGCAAGACGTTATAGTCGTTTTGGTTTATTATTCAATAATAAACCATTGTAATCGCTCAATAACAGTAATAAATAATTAACCATGCAGAATGCACCACCATGCATGTGTTTATGCTGCTTTCGAATTTTTGAAATACACGTATTTTTTCGTTTATTATTCAATAATAAACCATTGTAATCGCTCTTGAAAACAAAAAATGCAGAGCCTCCCTGAAAATTTCATGGTTTACGTTTCAAAGGGTGTAGAATCCAAATCTGCAATAAAAATTTTTCCGTCCGTCCGCCGTACGCACGATTTCTCCCAGACGGCTGAAGCAAAAGATCTGAAATTTTCAGGAAAAATCCATGTTGGTCCGACAACGCTCCAATTCTTGAGCCAGCTCTCTCACTTAATTTAAAGTGCCCTTTAAGGGTAAAGATTGGTAAAATCCCTGAAAACCTCAAAAAAAGTCAAGGCGGCCTAAATTTGAATTCTTTTTGAAGAACTTTCCATGAGGAATCGAATGAGCCCCTCCTCAAGTCCGTAGGTCAAACCATTCCCGATGTATGGCCCGATTTATGGTGCCAACATTTGCGTTTTTTGGTTTATTATTGTTTGTTTGTAACCTAGTGATGCCGATAGCGTCGAGTTGTACTGAATGTGGATACTGGGCTATATAGAAGATACACGGGTTGAAGCATTCTGATTTGCTTGAAACGCTGATAATATATAGGTAAATATTATTCAATATTATTACTGGGGTAAATAAGTATTCTTTCACTGGGGTTTATTATTCAATTGGCTTGCGTTCATGATTTGAATCTTACTAAGCTTCGGAGTGTGCGTGTTTTACAGGTGATAGAGCGATTATTGAATTTCAGGAGATATGCATAGAGCACGTAAATCTGTTCTCAACCAAAACACCTATTTGGACTGATCAGTTGATCATATTTGTGTGCCTCCTGAAATTCAAAAATCGCTCTATCTCCTGTGAAACACGCACACTGCAAATTCTTTCAGTCTGGTTTATTATTCGATTTTATTCATTTGAGTTGCATTCATGATTTGAATTTCTGCTAAGCTTTGGAGTGTGCGTGTTTTACAGGTGATAGAGCGATTATTGAATTTCAGGAGATATGCATAGAGCACGTAAATCGGTTCTCAACCAAAACACCTATTTGGATTGATCAGTTGATCATATTTGTGTGCCTCCGCTACATCAGTCTACCTTTGGCTTCATCGTTCAAATTTGGATTTGGGGAAGTTTTAACGCAATTAGAGTGCTAAAAGACTTGATAAATTGTGGATGTTTTTATCGCAGGGGGGGGGGGGGGGGGGGGGGGGGGGACAACGCTGATCAAACAACAAATATGATCAACTGATCAATCCAAGTAGGTATTTTCGTTGAGAACAGATTTACGTGCTCTATGCATATCTCCTGAAATTCAATAATCGCTCTATCACCTGTGAAACACGCACACTCGAAAGCTTAGTATAAATTCAAATCTTGAACGCAAGCCAATTGAATTGAAAGCCAGCGTTTTTGAAACGTCAATACATGAAAAGACGATCTAGTCTTCAAACTTGTATTTGAAACGATTAATAAGGACAACAGCCAATTGAGGTGTAAAGTAGTGAATAATATACTTTTTTATTTATTTATGCCGTTAGAGAAACAGAATGTTATTCATATGTATTCCGAGTAAGTGTCCCACGCTGCCGGTACCTTTCTTTCTCTTCTGAATAGGGCGGATCGTTACTCAACAAGTTTCGATTTCTTTGGTCAATTCCCAGGCCCGTCGCGGGCTGATATTGTCATGAGATGGTACCTACAATGTTCCGGTACGGTACCCGGCGTCGGTCCATTCTTAAACGGAGCTATGACGCGCAAGTTTATTCTCTTGCATCCATCTCGACAAGGGAAAACTTTCTACTTGACAAGGAGGAATTTCCACTGTTGGGGGCAGATATCGTTCAAATAATACACCGAAGAAAGGCCACACTTTCACGTTTTGAAGTTGACAAAAGTTACTGTGTTGCGGTGCGTTTTGGGGGCAGCGGACCGTAGGGAGTCTTCCGTGTACATATCATGCTCCTCCAAATACCTAGTTAATGTATTATATTCGGTAACTAAGGGGAAGACACCAGTACTGGACATGTTAAGAAAATCTTGTGTGATTGCTTGTGTTACCTCATAAATATTTAGCTCTCAAATTTTTTTTTTGGGTATCTACACGTTCTTCAGACATTTTTAGTTGAATTTAATCGAAGGAAACACCAATTTTATAAATGTTTGAAGAAATAGAGTCAAATTTTGTGGAATAACAGAAAACACCAGTAGTGGACAGCTAAAATTTTCTAGTGTTGATGTAGTGGACACTTCATGACCCAGTAGTGGACACGTCGTAGATATCAACAAGACGACGTAAAAATCTCGTTTAAAATCATGTATATATCTAATAGGTAGTAAAACAAAAAGAATTCCATTCAACTGGAAGAATGAAGTGAGCACCAGTAGAGAACAATTCATGTATAAGTAGAAGATATCTCATGGACTAGTAGTGGACATCTCATGCACTAGTAGATGACACCCCCTGTCTGCCTCTGGTTCGCAACACTATATTCATTTGAAAATCGTACCGAGAGCTTGTTCCAATGCAAATGAACAAGTAGAAAATTAAGAAAATATCCTTTCGTGAAAAGGGAAGTTGCACTAGTAGTGAACAGGGATGTCCACTACCGGAGCATCCGTCATTTTTGTTGTACTAGAAGTGGACATGCTTTTATTGATTTTACAAAATTTTGACAACCCTTAAAGGGCCCTTTAAATTAAGTGAGAGAGCTGGCTCAACGATTGGGGCGTCTTCGGACCAACTTGGGTTTTTCCTGAAAATTTCAGCTTTTTTCCTTCAGCCGTTTGGGAGAAATCGTGCGTACGGCGGACGGACGGAAAATGTTTTATTGCAGAATCGGATTCTACACCCTTTGAAACGTACCTAAACAATAAAATTTTCAGGGGGGTTAGACTTTTTTTTTTTAAGAGCGATTACAATGGTTTATTATTGAATAATAAACCAAAATTCGTCAAATCTACAAAAAACTCACATTGTTGGATGAAAAACTAGAATTTTTCAAGAAACTGTGTGTGATAATCAGAGTCCGACTACAAATTCGTGTTCAGCACATTTGAAAACA
>JAVIWC010002006.1:0-33870 GCA_031894815.1 Creontiades dilutus
TTCCTATTCCCGTTTTTCCTTTTGCTTCCGAGTCTACCAAGGTAGCAGAAGCATTGTTTTCACTTTCGGAATGTGAAAATTTTTTTTGTCTCCAAAATCAAAAATTCCACTCGCATTTTGCGTTTTAGACCTTTCTGAACAATTTTGGTTCCGTGTCTGTCTGTGTGTCTGTCTGTCTGTCAGCAAATCCTTGTTACGGGCAAAACTACACGAAGTTATAGTCCGATTTTGATAACATTTTCAGGGATTGTGCGGGTTGGGGTGTAGATGGCCCCCTATAGGTTTCATGACCCCCGAATCAATAGTATCCTCTGCGCATGCGCAAACGTGAAATCCTTATTACGCACATAACTCCGGGAGTTCTTGACCAATTTCGATGAAATTTTCAGGGATTGTTCGGTTTGATGTGTAGATGATCCCCTATAAGTTTCATGGTCCCCGGATCAATAGTAGCCTCTGCGCATCTGCAAACGTGAAATCCTTGTTACATGCATAACTCCGGTAGTTCATGACTGATTTTGATGAAATTTTCAGGGATTGTTCGGACTGATGTAAAGATGGTCCTCGTGAGTAATAGAGAGAAAATAAAGTTTTAGCCTCGAGCTTCGATCGAACCATAATGAACCATCATTGAACGATGTATACATTTTATGTCAATTTTTATTATTAGGTATATTTTATAGTTTGTTCAGTAGTTGAACATGCCTATCTTTATTTTCTCAAGTTATGCTCCTGCATAACAATAAATTTACCCTAATTCAATATTTACATCGCCTAATTGAACGAACTTCTTTAGTCAATAATAATTGTCAATGATCTATGCAGTCATGTTATGGATACGAGGAAGCTATGTGCCACACCCACTTGGCAGACGTTTTTTTCCATTGTAATCGCTCTTGAAGAGACCGCTGCAAATTCTTTCGCTGGGGTTTATTATTCAATGACTTGCGACGAGGCACACAAATATGATCAACTGATCAATCCAAATAGGTATTTTGGTTTAGAACCGATTTAAGTGCTCTATGCATATCTCCTGAACTTCAATAATCGCTCTATCACCAGTGAAACAGGGACACTCCAAAGCTTAGTGGAAATTCAAATCATGAATCATTGAATAATAAACCCTAGTGAAAGAATTTGCAGCGTTTTTAGGCGATTGTTTTCGGATTTTACGTGGAATTTTTAATATGAAGATTCAAAGACAATTTTTTCGTTTACTACCATTTGGTCGATTTTAGGAGGAGGCGGGGGGGGGGGGGACAACTCTAGGGATATTTTTCATTTGTTATGCAATTGATAAAATATATATGATTTGAAAGGCTGTAATATTTGATATGACTCGTTATATCAATTCTGCCTTTTCTTGATTACGTTTTGTTGATATTATTCCCTTTTTTGACCTTATTAATTACTAAGGTTATTATACAGATATATAAGGTTCAAGAAATAACTATACACAAGGCTTTGTTAATAGATCGAGTTATTTATTCAATAATTGTATTTATTGCTCCAAGAGTAACAACAGGGCTCCTATAATCACGAGGTGGAAATGATTCAAGTTTTCCTTTAATATTTTTGATTTTATTAAATGGCACCGCAGGGGGTATTAGGTAAGGAGTTCGGGTAATAGGATGGATATGGGATATTGATATCAATTTGATTCAAGTACAATGATAAATTGGAAAACGGATTACCTTGTAGCTTGGCGTCATGGATCAGAGTTGTTAGGCGAGTCGTGGTAAGTAGTTGAGGGTCTCGTTATCTCTCTTTCCCTCCGCCACCACTCTTCACTCCTCTCGCGATTTGTTCCGTTGATAGCCGATAGGTGGTGTCGGCTATCACAAGGCTTGGTCACAATTTTTAAAAAGGTGATTGAAAATTAACGAATGAAGTGAACTGTAATAAGTTGATCTGGAATCGGAAGATAAAACATTGTGACAGCTTTACATAAAATTACATGATTTGCACAGCCCTCCGTCTCCAAGGGAAAGGGAGGAGGAGGCTGCAGGGCTGATGTTGAACATTTCCTTTGATAACAGAGATTTACAGCTGGTTGTTTTGTGGTGCAAATATTGGGAAACATTATTTTTCCCACTTTGAAGTCAATAAGCTCGAAAAATGCCTTAACATCTTGGAGAAAGGGAGAGACCGTGCGCAATTAGCCAGTAGCAAAGGTCCCCAGCCCTGTAGAAACAGTTTTATGTCAACCGAGATTGATAATGCCCTCCATTTAAGCCTCTCGGCGCGGGAAATACCTGCTGCCCTATCGCCTCGGAAAGGGGGTCTGATGTAACTATGAAGCTTCGGAGGTAAGAACAACGGAGTAGATAACTCTTTGTTTTCCAGAGGTGGTTCTCATTGGATGTGATGAGAAAAGAGCTCGTTTCGCACCTCCCTCACGGATGACCCGGTGGCTGATTGACACTCCATTAACCATTTCAACCCCGCAATCCCCCAGCCGCAATCCTTCCGGAGGCCGTCGAGGTGGACGTCGGGTCAATTTTGCTGTCCTAACCTATCCAATCTCCTTCGACCAAAAAAAACTGAACTGAGCGGATAATGACTATAAGCGAATGTTGTTCCATCAACTCCATAGCAAAGAAAGCAGTAAGGATCATCTTCAAAGATACCCATTGAAAAAACAAATTTGCAAACCAATTAACATTAGCCTTGATTTCAAAAATGGGTATGCATTATCACTGCACAGCAACAGCAAAATGGAACCTTTTCCTCCATGGTGTTGACAAATGCTTGCATACGAGTCTGCCACACATCGTGACCTTTTCATGTGTGTTTTCTTAGGATCAAAGCATAAATATACACGATTCTAGTACAGAGTTCTGGAAGCTAGTTTACACCCGTAGAAGGGAATGTTGATCGTTTACTGGTAATGATCTTACTAGACAGATTCACGGTTTCGTTGGGTGTCCGATTTGTCCATCGTCAATTTTTTTCGCTCACGATAGGTACTCTCTCGTTCGTTCACTGATCGTTTGAAGTGGAAGAAGTAAGGAAATGGTTGAAACTTATGAACCAAAACAAAATTTCTTATTATTGGTATCGCGTGAGGAGGTTCTCGTGACGATTTTTCTGTTTATTGGTATTACTATTTCAAGGACTGTAGTTACCAACTTTTGTTTATTGGTATCGCGTGAGCAGGTTTTCGTCATGATTTTTCAGTTTATGCGCCAAAGCAAAGACATGAAAATGTCAAAAGCATAAACACCTTTAAAATTGGTTGAAGTTCGTTAACTAAACTAATGTATGTTGCTTTTTGATTTGGTACCTGAAGAAGCGCGAAATCTCAGTTTGAGGTTAACTATAACTTTTCTCAAATTAGAATGGAAAATTGTCGAATCGGTTTCGGAAGCTCTCATTTCGGTTTGAAAAATTGTCAAAATGGTTTGGAAAGCTCATAATACGAGCAAAATATTATTTTGCTTTGTCAAATTGGCTTGAAAAGTCCTCCAAATGGATTGGAAAATTCACAAATTGATTCGGAAAGTTGTCAAAAAGGTTTGGACTTCTCTCATTTTGGTTCCAAAAGTCCTGAAATTTGTTTCGAAAATTATCGAATTGGTCTGGAAAGTTACCATAGTGATGATGAAAATTCTCACATTGGTGTGGAAAGTGAGATTTTCCAAGTCGAGTTTTTGAAGCTCTCATTTTGATACAAAAACCTTTTAAAATGGTTAGGGAAACTCTGAAATTGATATGGAAAACTCACGAATTGGTTTGAAAAATTGTCAAATTGGTTGCCATATTGATAAGGAAAGTTCTAAACTTGGTTCGGAAAATTGTCAAATCGGCTCTTATTTTGATTTGATGAGTCCTCCAAATATATTAAAAAGCTCCCATTTTCGATGATAAGTTCTCAAATTGGTTTGGAAGCTCTCACTGCGGTTTGGAAAGTTCACAAATTGGTCTGGAAGGTTGTCATAATGATGAGGAAAAATTCTTAAATTGGTCTCATTCAGGTTTGGAAAGTTTTCGACTTCGATTGGAAAATTGTCAAGCTGGTTTAGAAATTGGTTTATGATCCATAGATGATTATGATCATCTCCATAGTATTTAATGTCATATTTTACAAAATGCTCTAATGTAATCGAGCAAATTATGCAACTTCTTTCTGAACCATTGATTATCAATTGGAACGTTAAAAAGTCGCGAGACAACAATCAACTGGCAAACAACCTGTCAATTGAATAACGAAGGCGTATTTCAACAAAAGACGTGTTTCAATCCATTGATTGTAGGTATTCTCCCAACTTTTGAAATCAGTCGGAACTTCAATATCTGTGATGCCTGGAGCTACATATCGATTCCTGGGACCTCCTGACCTCTCGACATATCGGAGGTGTCATGAAGGATTGAAAATCCTTCTGCGTTTGACACTCGGAGGGGCAACAAAGGTCGGGCAAATTAATGGATTGGGGCCTCCTGATGAAAGTTTCAAGGCTGAATCCGGAGAACACAAAAGCTCTGGGGTTGTTGAAATATGCACCCTTCACGCCTGTCTGGTGAATGCTTGACTTTGCGAACACGAACGTAAAGCTCCGTTATGGCATTTGTCGGGGAAGTGTCACATTTCACAAGATTTACTGTACAGTATTGACTTGTTTACACCGGAGCGTGGTGTGGCGATATCCAAAGCTAGACAGTACGAGTGTGATGAGTTTTTAGTTACAGAAGGAGGGGTATGCAGTTCAAAAGCAGTACGCATGGGATGTGATGGCGAAGAAAAGGGAGAGGTCTGTGACTCGTGTCATGAGGTCCAGATATGTAGATAAAATGTAGTCATAATTTTTGTTATTGATAGTCTTCAATCTATATTAGTGGTAGGTTGGTTTGCTTGGGTGGATGTAGTTTAAGAGATGCTTGTAAATTATTATTGGTAGGGTGGACTTCGCAGATGAATATCGAGTAGTCTGCCCTGTTGGTGCTAGTCCAATATGCGGCCTCGTATTCTTGTACGCGGACACCTATCCTCCTTTCTTCTGACATGCGGGCACCAACATGTTTGTGAACGGATCTGTTAAGACTGATTTTTATTTTTGGAATTCGATCAGTGCATCGTCTTAAACATCTTGCAACGTGATCCTTGCTAGTTCTAACAAGGGCTGGTACTCACGTGAAGAGCCGAGCAAACTGTTTGTGACTGGTATAACCTGTCCAGCGAAGTGTGTACCAGATTTGCTGAGGGACGTAAATACAATCGAGGAAGGCTTTTAGCTGGAAACAGACCCCCCTTGAAGTCGCTAGCGATTACGAAGACGTAGAAATAGAAAATAATAGAAATTACGGTCTTACTCAATGACGTCAAACTTGTGTACCGCCACTGATCTGGATCAGCAACATGATAACGCATCAACGGTGGTACAATTTATTACTGAATGACATAGATTAGCCAATTTTACGTACGTAGATTCAATAAGCTATTAGTAGGTAGGGTTTCTTGAGGGCAATATCCCTCATGGCTTGTGAGGATAGGGTTAAGTCCACACGAAAAGCGGTAGATCTTGTCTGGCCTGCGACCATTCTAGTCTGAGAGAGCACTAAACAAGAGATAACTCAGCTTTTGCCGGGTTTTCTGCAAGATAATGCTAACATACGGAACCATCGGATGGAAGCTCCAGTATGCTCGCCAACAGCCAGTTAATTTGCCGAGGAAAATCATGGCAACTGGAAAAGCTTTGGATATTAGCTGCCAATTTCGTGTTAACCCCGGGTTTTCCGCTAGTATTAGGGTAAAAGCACCAATTGTTGACACTAAGCCAAATGTTGACACTTCAATTTCAAAATGTAAAAATAAGGTATTGTGCCACTGTACAGGTACTCGAAATCGGCGTCACTCTGCTGATAAGAAAGTAGTTATTGAGGTCGGCCGCCTCCACTGATTATAACATACTATCTTAACCATCTGGGTGATATTAAAGCCGATGACAGCTGAAGCAAATACTCCAGCGACGGCAACCTTGTCCAACATCGCAGTGAGTTAGGTCGACAAATTTAGACTTTTTAAGTGAAATATTGGGAGTAAAAATTACCATTTGACATCTTTTGCTATTGAATACTTAACGTAAGGACGTTACGTTCGGTGTCATCATTAGGTCTCACGAAATAGTTTAGTTTCCTAATGTTGACACCTGTTTTGAATATCTTTTGTTCATTTATAGGCCTTGAGTAACAACTTCAGAATATTCAAATTGGTGTCAACTTTAGGAACTGATAATGTCAACATTAGGAATTGCCTCGAACAAATGTGTCAAAATTGGGTGCAGAAAGGCATGTTTGAAAAAATTGTTTGTGATAATAAAAAAAAACTATTTTGGTAAGTCCAATACGCGCAAAACGTTCACAAGGAACTCACAATTCATAATAACTACCTAAAAGTTTTATTTTCTTGAACACTTTTGTAGAACGCAGAATTGAATGATTTGTCTCTCTTATAGTGTCAACAATTGGTGCTTTTATCCTAGTATACGCAAAATATAGCTAGAACATTCAAAACGCCATTGACAGCAGTAAAAGATTAACGCTGCCAAGATTATCATATGGCCGTGACATGATGGTTCTCGTTATCGTGAGGTTTGGGATTCACTTTTAGGTCGAGAAATAGCAATTTTTCACTGCAGTTTCCTGGCTATATCAATGACAATTTTTTATAGAAAATTAATAAAATATAACGCCTCATTTGCCTATGACAGTAAAAACCTCAGAAAACCACGTTTCTGACATTTTATGTCACAAAGCATCTATGCGTGGGAGGCAATCAGGCTGGATAGAACTTAGAATCGAATTGGTCCCATATGGAGTCCATAAATAGCAGATTTGGATTCTACGCATCTTGAAACGTCAAATGACAATATTTAAGGAGCTTATAAAACATTTTTGTCATACGATTACGAAGGATTATTATTGGAAATGCTAATCCAGCACATAATTATTTGTATTGAAGTAAGGAAAATAACGTGAGGCAGACGAAGTTTAGGGATGACACTGAATCTAAAAATCCAGCTGGATAATGATTATATTTTTTGTACGAAGCAACTTTCAAGCTGGAATAAGCTTAAATAAGAAAATTATTATGATAACTTTGAAATCGTTTTGGGAATATTGCAATAAATCGCTAGCCCCTTAGACCTTCGCATGTGGAGAAAAAGCTCTTATCACGGTACATCTCAGATCAAAAGGTCAATGTTAACCCTTTGTCCTCACATACAGTCGTGCGTGCCCCTAGAAAGTGGATATAACTTTTTTTTTTATCCCAACAAAGGCTTCAACCGTGGCGTTGTTCTTTCGCGATCATCCGATATAGAAAAATGCTCCCTTTTCCCTCCGTGAAAATCAAAGGGAATCGAACTCTTTTGTTTCGTCCAAATTCCAATAACCCAGTAAGTGCTTAATCTTGTTTCGTCGAGAGAGAGTGGGAGGTCGATGTTTTCCAATAAAAGAGCCAGATCAAGATGGAGATGTCGAATAATTTATTTCCCTTCCTCTCTCTTTCGGTCGGGAAACGTTTTCCGATGTTTTTTTGTTTTTCCAGAGAGAAATATCGTCTTCGTTAATTCCGCGCACTTTAGTGGATTCTCAAGAAAGTTGGATTGTGAGGAGTTTTCAATGAAGATGTACGACAAAGGGGACGGATTCGATCTTTCGCTTTTCGCTGGATATGTGTTCGACTTTCCAGTCGGTAGTTCTAGTTTGTTATAAAAGGAGATCTAGTGCACCAAATAACATGTTCAAAAATAGCAGCAGGGACGTGCCTAGACTTAATCCAACGATAATTTTACACGACTGACGTGGGCAGATACAGTCGTGAACAAAATGGTAAACGCAAAGTTATGCGAGATCGCACTATATCGATTAAATCCTATTATTAGGTAAGTGGGTCATTCCCAGATTACAGGCCGTTTTAGCGTTCAATTATTCTCCCATATGAAGCTCGATATTTGGTCCTATGATGCTAAGTAGGAAGTCGTTTCGCAACAAAACGTAATACAATCAGCGGAATTAGGGGGCTTACTCCTAGCTCCTCCGGAATACATCCCAACTCACGTTTACTCACATTGCGCAGGTGGCATCCCGCGGTGTCCCAAAAATTTGTTGAAATCTTGAGGCATCAACAATTGGCAACCCTACTCCTAACAAAATACCCAGGAAAAAAAGCTCAATCAACCAATCACACGATTGGCGTTTGCTTGGAAGGTCAGATTAAATTTTAAAAAAACGCTGCAAATTCTTTCACTGGGGTTTATTATTCAATTGGCTTGCATTCATGATTTGAATTTCTACTAAGCTTTGGAGTGTGCGTGTTTCACAGGTGATAGAGCGATTATTGAATTTCAGGAGATATGCATAGAGCACGTAAATCTGTTCTCAATCAAAATACCTATTTGGATTGATCAGTTGATCACATTTGTGTGCCTCCTGAAATTCAATAATCGCTCAATCACATGTGAAACACGCACACTCCAAAGCTTAGTAGAAATTCAAATCATGAACGCAAGCCAATTGAACAATAAACCCCAGTGAAAGAGTTTGCAGCTTTTTTTATGGTAACAGAATGCTTCAACCCGTGTATCTGAAAGCCTTTTAGGAGTTCACTCCAGTGTCCACATTACTAGATCACTACATCACTATGTCACAAGGTTACTGATATCAACACAAAAACAATAATAAACCAGAATAACGCGAATGTTGGCACCATAAATCGGGCCATACATCGGGAATGGTTTGACCTACGGAAATGGGGAGGGGCTCATTCGATTCCTCGTGGAGTGTTCTTCAAAAAGAGTACAAATTTAGGCCGTCTTGACTTTTTTTGAGGTTTTTAGGGATTTTACAAAACTTTGACAACCCTTAAAGGGCACTTTAAATTTAGTGAGAGAGCTGGCTCAAGAATTGGGGCGTCGTCGGACCAACATGGATTTTTCCTGAAAATTTCAGCTTTTTTGCTTCAGCCGTTTGGAAGAAATCGTGCGTACGGCGTACGACGTACGGCGGACGGACGGAACATTTTTATTGCAGATTCGGATTCTACACCCTTTGAAATGTAAACCATGAAATTTTCAGGGGGGTTAGAAGTTTTTTTTTTTTTCAAGAGCGATTACAATGGTTTATTATTGAATAATAAACCAAAAGTCATTACCGTAACTGTCCCATAAAGAGCAGGTCCATTTTGCTGTGTGTTTTGATATTGTTAATATCCAATATGGTGATTATTTCCTAAACGTTTTTATCATGCATAAGGGCTGTGAACACGTTTTCATTATAACCAGCAACATCCCAACTGCATTTTGGAGTTTATAATATTCGCAAGTAATAAAAAACGCTTGTCCCACTAAAAGATGTCGTTACCATTGCTGAAATGAAAGTACGGACCAAACAACCAAAAAAACGGAAAATTTGGTGAAATCTCGAGGCATCAACAATTGGCGACCCTGCTCCTAACAAATTTCTCAGGAAAGAAGGCTCAAACAATCATCCAATCACACTAATGGCTTCTGCTTGGAAGGTCAGGTTCTTGGAACTTCCAGGTTCGTTGTTTGTAATCCATCATTACCTTAACAGTTAACTACTATTCTCGAAAGCAGAACCACCAAAATTGTGTTATTTGTTTTGAATTCTCACGTTAGGAGTAACGAAACGCCATACCGGTTTCCCTGTTCCTTTCAGGTTCAAAAACTTCGCTGTAGGCAACCTCAAATGTCAGCTCTGTGACCGAAATCCTGTCATTAATTTAACAATTTGTTTTCGTTCCAGTAACGGTGATGACTCAGATGATTAAAAATAATCATTTGATACATAATTTAGAGCAATTTGGAGGGTGATATAGAAGTTGAAGGTTTGTATTACCTTTATAAATTTTGGTAGGTCTCCACTTACTTCAAAGGCTCCGCTCTAAGTCAAATATCTACCAACGCATACCTCTATTCACTACTTCACTTGTGAGTATAATTTCTTCGTGAATCACAAATGTCGTTACAAGGCTGACCAAGTGCTGCTTAGTAAACACACCATTTCAGTTTTAGTTTGAAGATCGTAAGACCTAAGAAATGCAACAATGAGAGAAATGTACTAATTAAGGTTTTAGTGAAATTTTACGGAGAAAAATAATTCTAACATTCCAACCTTTGTATCGTCATAAGCAGAAACCAAAGAGTATGAAAATTCATCGTGCTACTCAATTCATCAACTTCTTTTCGGAATTGGATGACCTCAAAATGTCCCATTGGCTGAGAATCACTCAGGTATTGCAAGAAGTGGATATTATAATAAATTCAAATGTAATAAGAAGTCCATTAAACAATATGTATACGGAGACCAAGTTGTGAAAAATGTTTAAGCAAAGATGGGAAGGTTGATGGCATCAGAGATGGATTTGTAATGCTAAGAGGATCTTTCTTATCTGAAAATGTATTCAGTTTCTCTGGATCCATTTAGATTTTTTTCTCTCCCTCTTTTATTCCGTCATCTTCTTTTCATAATATTTATATTTATATAGTTGCGGAGAAAATGGAACTTAGAGGTTGTCAATATAGAAAAAAGCGAGGAAGAAAATGGAATGATGAACGACCGCGAGTCATAATACGCGTCAGATAAGGGGCGGTACCGGCACAGAAAATTACGTCAGTTTTGACATTAGGGATGACAAGGGCGTCGACCTTTGAACACAACCAGTAAGGGGGAAGGCGAGCGGCAGGGTAACCACCGGGAAGGTTACGTCAGGAAGGTTACGGTCGGGTTTTACATCGAGAGACGAGAAAATTGAGAATGACAGACCTCGAGGAGGAGAGGTCGAAGCTTTAGCGTTTGAAGACCTCTCCATGTCACGCGAGTGCAGAGGGTTAAAAGAGCTTTGGGCGATTAACGGGGGTTTTAAGCGAGAAACCAGCGGCATCTCTCGCAGTATATTGTTTGTATTTTACTACCAAGGTCGAAATCCTGGGTTTTCTTCGGAGGAGCACTTAACGGAAACGAACAGCCTCTAGAATTTATTGGCCACGGGGTTGAGCTAACGTAAAGGTCAGTTGAAGAGTAAAGCAAAAGAACGGGCTATCATGGTTTTTCCTAGATTCAAGGAAAACAATTTTGAAAGTCAATCAAATTCAAAGGATAGTTAGGATAGACAGATAGTGTTCATAGATCGTTAGGATGGAACTTGAGTTCATTTGAGATATAGATCAACACCTTGGAATAACACAAGTTCACTAAGAACTTATCATTCCGTTAAGGAGGATAAATGCGAGGATAGACGCATACAGACATTCACAAAATGTAACTTGTTCAGAATGATATAACGTAACATGCGAGGGTCTTTTCAATTGGGAATGCTACGAAATTGTTTATAACCCAAAAGTGAAAACGTTTATTCCTGCGGTACAGATTCCAGTCGAAAATAGGAGTGACTTTAGAGCAGGTCTATAGGAGCATCAACGCAATTCAGTTGCCGTAGGTCATTGACGGCTACAACCGGGGAGCGAGACTGTTAGGGAACTCCCATGGGAACCCAGTTGTGTTTCATACGATTCGGCTTCAATTTCACTCTCAATCAACGACGAAAAGGCTTTCGCCCTCATTGTGGAGCCAACGTTGTTTGCAGCCACCTGCCCGTGTTCAGCCGAACGGTACAAGCGAATCATTCGGGTTTGACACCGATTGCAAAGTGGAGACCTGCGTATTCGATGAGAGACGAACCATCATGAGGACCAAGCGTTGTAATGAAGATTAAAAGTTCTACTAGTGGAGCACGACCGTATTAAAAGCATTTCAGTATTTCTAAGACGGCCTTAGAAGCAAGACTTTTTTTATTTATTAATTTAGTAACTTTCTTGTGGGAGCCACTATCAAGTGAGCTAACATATTTAGAAATACAAATCACTCGTCATTACAGTATTATTTCTCACCCATTGGTGAGCTAATACATATTTCATAATTCAAAAAGAATATTTAGATTAACAGATACGAGTAGAATAATATTAGCAACAGATTAAGATAAAGAAACAATAACATGAGCAAAAGATAATAACAATGAAGGTAACTGACAGAAACTTAAGAGAAGTTGGTTAGCTAGTTGATAGATCACTGTGCCATTTTCGTTTTAATCGTCGTCGATTTCTGGGTGATCGGGGTTCGTTCAGTATGGAGTTGACTAGAGGATTTCTATGGAGGCTCGTGCGGTAGGGAGGCTCACTTAGTACTTCTTGCACGCAGGGAATGTTCAAATCCGTGTGAAGCGTAGTGTTGCGGACAAACCAAGGGGCGTCTGTGATTATTCGTAATATGCGGTTTTGAAGGGTCTGGATTTTTTTAATTTGCGTGGCAGCTGCTGAGTTCCATATCTCACAAGCGTATAGCCAGATGGGTCGCAGTAAAGGCAAGACTTTTTATATGCCGGTTTCGTTCTAAGCCCATTTTGTCCGTAGAAGATACGGAGGTAACTAAAACAAAAATGAACGCACGCGTATCTTCAATGATAGATTTTTGAGGGCTTGTTAAAGTGTACTTTGCCAAGCATACCACGAATTTGCCCCACTTGACCCAAGTAAGAACCCCAGAGCACAATGATGAGAACCCCTCACTGACTGTACCCACTTCAACTGGTCAGAGGACGGCGATGAAGGTTTCCTTTCCTTCAAGACAGTGCAGTCGTGCGGTTTAGACTATTACAGCCTTAGGAAAAGAGTTGCACTGTCGAGTTGAGAATATTAAAACCAAAGCTATTGAACAATTCTTCGACAAGTATTTCCCAAAAACTATTCAACTATTGGGGAAATCTCTACAAATTTCCGATAATTAGTAACACCGGACTACAAAAAAAAACTTTTTTTTAGGGGTTGTGGGAGTATTGAACTCGAAAGTTAGAGACTTGTTTTGGTTGGTTCAAATAAGGCCTATTTTTGGGCAGTTTTCTGGTTTTTGGTTTATTATTCAATAATAAATCATTGTAATCGCTCTTGAAAAAAAAATTCTACCCCCCCCCCCCCCCCTGAAAATTTCATGGTTTACGTTTCAAAGGGTGTAAAATCCGAATCTGCAATAAAAAATTTTCCGTCCGTTCGCCGTGCGCAAGATTCCTCCCATGCTGAAGCAAAAAAGCTGAAATTTTGGATATGTTGGTCCGCCGACGCCCCTGAAGTTCTTGAGCCAGCTCTCTCACTTAATTTAAAGTGCCCTTTAAGGGTTGTCAAAGTTCTGTAAAACCCCTAAAAACCTCAAAAAAAAGTCAAGGCCGCCTGAAGTTGTACTGGGGTTTTTGAAGAACTTTCCACGAGGAATCGAATTCCCAAGATCCGTAGGTCAAACCATTCCCGTTCTATGGCCCGATTTATGTTGCCAACGTTCTCGTTATTTTGATTTATTATTGTTTTTGTGTTGATATCAGCAACTTTGCGATGTATTGATGTAGTAATGTGGATAAACGTAAATCTGTTCTCAACCAAAATACATTTTAGGATTATCACGGGTTGATCATATTTGTGAATTTCAGGAGATATGCATAGAGCACGTAAATCTGTTCTCAACCAAAATACCTATTTGGATTGATCAGTTGATCATATTTGTGTGCCTCCTGAAATTCACTAATCGCTCTATCACTGGGTTTACTATTCAATTGGCCAAAGTTCATGAAATTGAATTTCATGAACGCAAGCCAATTGAGTGTGCATGTTTCCAGGTGAAAGAATTTGCAGCGTTTTTGGACTTTTTTTACACTGAATTTTGCAATAATCACCGACTTTACTCTTCAAACTATTTCAAAAGACACTCATCATATAGGATATTCATTGCAAATTCCGAAAATATAAGCAATTTTGGTGTAAAACCTTTTTAAACCAACAAAAAGTTGACAAAATGAGCGAAAACCACATTTTCCACCGTTCTTTTTCTTATGTTCTTTACTCGTTCCAATAAGTACTGGGAAAACTGGGGGTGACGTTTTAAAAGCTTTGACTTTTCTCGAAAAAACAAATTTATTTTCATTCTAGAGCCTCTGAAAAAATGTAAAAAATAAATTTTTCGAAATTTTATTTTGGCTTTAGATTATACTTGAAACCAAAAGCATTCAGAACATGTCCCTCTGTATAATGTTGCAAAAAATGAAGTAGAGCATTGACTGTTCCCTCACTATGCGATGTCACCTAACCAAGTGGTTCATGTTATGTCTTCTATTTTGGTAATGTTTCCTTTTTTTTTTTGAGAGAGAGAGAAAAACATTCATTGATCATTATATGGGGTGGAATGTTGGATTAGTTGGGTTTGTGAAAAGTATAAATTGATATGCCAAAAGCTCGAAGTGGTACAAGTTATTAGGTAGTACAAGTTATTTGATGGATATGACTGGTTAGAGACATGCCAGGCGCCTTCAAGCTTTAGGGATGTCCTTGAGTGTTGCGGGCTCTATCCGCATTCAGGTTTTTGAAGGGGTAACTATACCATTCCATCACCTCCCCATGTTACATGGTAACAGAGCGTGGTCAAGAGCACTAACCCTTTATTTTGTACTGTCTTGACGCCCCCCTGCCTTCACGTTGTCCCCTTGCTCTCGCATCGCAAACATTCCCTCCCATGCCCCTATCGACGAAAAATGTTTTATATATTGCCCTAGAATAATTATACAAACCCTGCCCTAATTACTGCGAGCTCCCCATTATAATAATTGCTAGCCTTTTTCCTCCCATTCAACTCCCCTTCCCCCCTCCTTTTTTTTTAGAACCCCCGGGAGTGTGATGTATATGACCAGTTCCCCCTTCCCGATCCTTGAATCCGCCGCCATGGGAGACATACCAGACGACTTCAAACGTCTAAGATATCCTGTGAGTATTGCGGGCTTCACCCAATTCAACTCTTGGATCCATTCCACCACCATCCCATGTTGCAGTTGTTAATATAAACCAGTGTTCTGGACGTTAGGCCTATCTAGTCCAGAAAATATTAAACTTTCTGAAAGATTTGCAGTTTTTTTTTTAGAAAGTTACCTCCTACAGCGCTCTCTTCATAAACAATATTGGACACACGATGCATGGAGAGAGAAAACTAATCTGGTTTATTACAAGGCAGGCACCGTGAATCTGAAATGAACTTTTCCCTACCTCAATATAGCCTGTGTAACTATAACCGCTTTCAAAGGGCTTTTTGTGCCTCGTTACTTCCCACACACGAGGACTAGGATTTCAATACCTACCGACCTACATTGGCTTCAGAATGCAATCAACATCTCTATTTTATTATCAAGTACCTACTACCTGTTTATGAAGCCACTAAAGAAACCCACTTCACTCCTACATTGCCACTGTAGTTTGCGGCTTTTAAAAAATTCATTTCGTTTATTGGTTTCATGGGTGATTCCAAGATTACTGGCCTCTTTCAGAGTTCACATTTCAAAAAAAAATTTGACATTTAACATTTTTAAAAAACCCTTCTAAAGACATTTCAGTGATCCAGCAGAATTAGCATAAACGTTTTAGTTAAAATTTAGCATTTTGAAATTCAGAACTGTTACGGTAATGACAAGATTGTCTAATAATCATAATATTCAGTACGGTACGGTATTGTTTGAACATCATTCAATGGCAAAATATTATTTATTTGTACCCTACGTGTTTATGTACTCCTACGTTCAATTTCAGTGATGGTAATGTTTTTTTTCGCGGGAAGCGCGTTTTTCTTTGCATGATCTGCTATAAATTTCACAAAACGAAAAGGAAATTCTAAACAACCGTGGAAAAAAAACCTGGGAAAACCTCATTTTGGTTGAATGAAATAAAAATAATATGTTTGGTGAATAACAAATTAATGCGTACCTTTATATTTATGCATCTTTGCGAATTTGTGCCCCTACCCTTCCCATAGCTTTCTACTACCTATAGTTCAATAATAGCTCTAATCTGCTATATAAAGACGAAACTGTCAGAGTATATCCGTTTTTCAGGGGGTGGTGACCCCACCAGTGAAGGGGAGAGGGCCCCAGCGGGGCGGAGCGTCTTCCAGGGCAACCGACCTGCTCCCCTCCTCGGGGACTTGGAAAATACGATTTTTTTACTTTGCCTATTGTTTGTATACACCCTCATTGTGTTATACACCTATTTCTTTTTAACCTGGGTTATATAAAAGCTAACTCTGAGTATTCTAATGTTGTTTTTTGTTGTTTTGCAACATCTTCGTGTCGTTCATATTTGTTTTCCCTGACCTTCAGTCGTAGTGAATATATATGACACAACCACCAATTTGAACGAAGGTCGTCGCATCAAGAAACATTTAGGGATCGGAAAGAGTTGAGCGAGCGGGAGAAGTTGGATCGGCTAAACGTTCGGGGCCCATCCCAAACTGAAGATTAAGGTGAAATAGAGAGGTAGAGATGACGGCCTGTACGTGACCAGACTTGAAGATTAAGTCGCGGCAGCTCGAAGGTAGAATTGCTCCAGTTGTTAACTGTTGGGAGTTGGAAGCTCCGACGACAAAATTTATTACTCCCCGAACCCCAGCGACACACTGGCGGAGAGGAAATGGATACCTCGCGTAAAGTATGCCTGGTTCACAGACATGTATTCGGTCACAATTTTGCATGCAAATCGATGTTCTAATACAACATATATTCCCTATGAATGGTGATCCTCACATAGTCCCTTTTATGGTAATACTGTCATCAGCTTGGGAATCATCTGGTCTTAGTTTCAGCAGTCAATATTTGGTTATCGCTGTTTCCCATTTGGCAGAGTGCAGCAATGTTTGCTCTGCGGCATACTACTAGTATTATGTTTTCCCCATTGATCTAGTGTTGACAGTCCGTTTGTTGCCAGTTAGGATCAACATAATACGTTGAAGATAAGATTATGTTCTCTTAGAACATATTTTGGGATGAGATATTTTTATTGTTATCAGCTTGCGAATCGTCTGGTCTTGGTTTCAGGTGTAATACTTTGGTTATAACGTCATTCAATGATAGATCAAGTCCATAGGAACACTAACATTATTGAAAAGGCCCTAGAAGGTAAACAAATATGTTCCAGTACTTTCCTCGGGTAGACTTTGCTCGGACCTTTGACAAATTCTGGCACGAAGGACTGGAGTATAAACTGCATAGGGACCTCAATAACCAGTATTATCTCCTCTTGAAATCTTACCTTGAGTGCCGACACTTCAGGGTGAATCAAGAGGACCAATACTCAGATTTGAAACCTATAAAAGCAGGAGTGCCGCAGGGCAGCGTTCTTGGTCCCGTTCTCTATTTGCTATTCACAAGGGACATACCACAGCGTGATGACACACTAGTCTCTAAGAATGGTGACTACTCCCCTTTGTGGTTATACTGTCATCAGCTTGGGAATCATCTGGTCTTAGTTTCAGCAGTCAATATTTGGTTATCGCTGTTTCCCATTTGGCAGAGTGCAGCAATTTTGCCTCTGCGGCATGCTACTAGTATTATGTTTCCCCATAGATCTAGTGTTGACAGTCCTTTTGGTTTATTATTCAGTAATGAACCATTGTAATCGCTCTTGAAAAAAAAAAAAAAAATTCTAACCCCCCTTGAAAATTTCATGGTTCACGTTTCAAAGGGTGTAGAATCCAAATCTGCAATAAAACATTTTCCATCCGTCCGCCGTACGCACGATTTCTCCCAAACGGCTGGACCAAAAATCTGAAATTTTCAGGAAAAATCAATATTGGTCCGACAACGCCCCAATTCTTTAGCCAGCTCTCTCACTCAATTATAATGCCCTTTAAGGGTTGTCAAAGTTTTTTAAAATTCCTAAAAACCTCAAAAAAAGTCAAGGTGGCCTAAATTTGGACTTTTTTCGAAGAACTTTCCATGAGGAATCGAATGAGCACCTCCGCAGCTCAAACCACTCACAATGTATGGCCCGATTTATGGTGCCAACATTTGCATCCACATTCACTACATCACTAGGTTACTGTGATCAAAACAAACACAACAGCGGTTTTTGGTTTATTATTCAATAATAAACCCAAACGGCTGGAGGCACACAAATATGATCAACTGATCAATCCTAATAGGTATTTTGGTTGAGAACCGATTTAAGTGCTCTGTGCGTATCTCCTGAAATTCAATAATCGCTCTATCACCTGTGCAACACGTGCACTCCAAAGCTTAGTAGAAATTCAAAACATGAATCATTGAATAATAATGCCCAGTGAAAGAATATGCAGCGTTTTTTTGCTGCAGAATCAATATATCTTCTCTTAGAATTGTGTCTTTTACAGTGTTCCCAGTAATTTTAAATTCCATATACTGGGATGATATAAAAAATACATCTCAATCTAAGTTGCAGCAGTTACACATTGTCATCGCTGTACCCGATCTACGAATGGCAACTTCTTCCCTACGACTTCTTCCCTAAATTTTTCAAATAAACAAAACATATTTCCAAAATTATTCATGTATTTGTTTTTGTATGTCTGTTTTAAGTACAAATTTCGTCCTGGTTATTATTCATTTTACCCCCCTAGTTGATGCTAATCTTGTACTAAATTGAAACCCACGTATTGGTGCAAATACTCGTACTACGGCAAATACGTGACACGAGCAACGGTCCCTAATTGTATCCGAGATAAAGGAATCAATTAAGTTAATTAAAAGATCCCAATTCGTGATTCACTCTGCATAGTAGAATGGTTTCTTCGGACGAATCCCGATTACTAAGTAAAACAATTCGGTCTTCCTCTCTGCCTATTTCCTCTCCCATTAACCTAAACATCTTCATCCGTAGTCCATCAGTCCAGATTCCGACCCATTAAAGAATGAATTAAAGATTTCCAATATTTGAGAAATAATGGACAATGATTTTTCATTTTTCAACCGTCAGGAGGAAATTTCGCATGAAAACTGTAAAATGTATGTTAGCTCTCATTCGCGCTTGCGCCGCTGTTACTAATGGTTCGATCCAGGCGACATTCACATGGGACGATTAGCTCGTCCTTTCCCGAATAATCTCCGACCAGAGGCGAGAGAAACGAGTGATTGATGGATTCCCGATGCGTTCACAAGCCCAGAGCGAATTATTGATTTGTAAGTTTTGCAACTGTCACAAAACATTTCGCCTTCTATCCTGCGTATTACCTGGAAATTTCAACAAAATCTAAAATTAACACTGTCTCATCAGCTAAAGCGCATTAGGTACGATATTTGGAACAAATACCCTAACATAATGACAAACATGAACCCAAATGTGAAATGCCAATAAAAACTTCGATTTTTACCCCCCCCCCCCCCCCTTGAAAGTAAAACAACCTACTTCTTCTACTAATAGGGAAACTCGTAAGAAAAACATTTCACAGAGAAGATCTGATCACTTACCCATAATGTGGGAGAAAAATTTAAAATCGCTGTAAATTTTTTCACATCGGTTTTTTATATCACCTATACAAATCAGGACAAAAAACTATCCTTTAATCGTTGAAGATTTTCAGATATTGTTTTATTGATTTATTAATGGGGAGCGAAAGGATGATTGTACAGCAACACTGGTCTTACTCAATTTATAGCAGATATGGTCAAACTGTTATTACAATCATCTACCAACTCCTTGTAATTTTCAATTGAAACCGCAAAATTACGATCACACTTGAACGGTTGCAATTACATTCTTTAACAATTATTAATGATTATATACGCGTTGTGGGGTTTTGGTTGGGAGTCATTGTCAGGAGTGGGGGAAGCTCGTGAGCTAGTCTCCTCGACCCTCTCAGTATCCATCATGACGATGACTGAGCAGTAGGGTGGGCCGAAAAAGACGATTTTTGGAAGAGCGTATAAGTTTGGTTCAAGAGCCTGGTGGAACATATTTTGGTCACTTGACCCCACGAAACGGCACTGGTAGCGGGATTGCCGACAGTATTTTGTCCTACCTAAAAACTAAAAATTTTGACGCTGATAAGCTACAATGGTTCAAACAAACAAAGCTGACAACTGGAGGTGTTTTACAGCTTGACCACTGCTTACCGATTTTACCTGAGAAACTTGTAGGACCTGAAGTATCACCATCAGCGCTTTCAAATAAATGTCTAAACGGGAGTTCATTAAAGTGAAGTAAGAAGATGAACCATTGTGGCTTATCAGTGTCAACATTTTTATTTTTAGGTAGGGCAAAATACTATCGGCAATCCCGCTGTGAGTGAGTTTTGTGGGATCAAGTGACTTATATGCTTTTCTTATTTCTCTTTTCGATAGTATTTGTTGCCAACTTTTTCCTGATATAAAGTTTTATCTTTTCGCCCGTCAAAGTATATGCCATGTACATTTGTGTTTTGTTCTTCTTTTTGTAAACTCTCACGAACTTTTCATTTCCTTCTTCTTTTCAGATCCTTATTTTTATCTACTAGAAGTGACAAATCTTTTTCGGTAACTATACGTAAATCCTGTAAAACATACGAGGTGATTGCAGCCGTCGCCCTACTCGACACCCCATACCTTTCGCTAGCTAATGCAATTGCAGGAAGTTTAATTCTCATCTGCCATGGTTTAATTGCACTCTTACTACAACTTGGGATTTTCTCTTGCTGGGGCTCCCTCCTCCCCCTTACCATATTGGTAGCATTATCCTGCAGAAACCCCGGAAAGCTGACACGAGCAATCATTCGTTATTCAAGAAATAATGTAGCCACGTTATAGAATTGGCAGCACAGGATCATCTCTGACCACTCACCGACTGAAAGAAATTAGGTGCAATGCTCCATATTTAGCTGGTTTTAACTTGAATTTGAGTAGACACGTTCATTTCCTTATCGAGCCACACCCATCATGGAATAAGATAACAAGTCAAAAGAACTGATTTTTGGGAAAAAGCGTTCAAAGTTTTCCTCCTTCGCAAGTGGCCCTATTTCCATGCTACGTGGTATAAAGACACGACCGCACTTTCAAAGAGTAAGATTCAGTTATCATCGTTTGCAGCGTAGACGGACAGAATTTACAGGTACCCAATGCCGGTGCTAACTCAAAAATGGCATTTTTTGAGTTGTTTCGTGACTCTAAGATGGATACGAAATCAGCAGTCAATCTCTGAAGATTTCAGCAAAAATTGGTGTCAGTTTTGGAATTTTGGATGTAAGGAAATGTCGAAAATGGGAATAGTTACATGATACATGGTTTAAAAAAACGACCGCTCTCTCGAAGAGTAAGATTCAGTTAGCATCGTTTTTAGTGCAGACGGACAGAATAGACCTTTACAGTTACCCAATGCCAGTACTAACTCAAAAATGACATATTTTGAGTTGTTCCGTAGGAGACGGGTGCGAAATCAGCAGTCAATCTCTGAAGATTTCAGCAACAATTTGTGACAGTTTTGGAATTCAGAACGTTAGGAATTGTCTATGTTGGAATTGGACGAATCCCTTGTAGCTAAAAATGGACTGTTGTATTGCCGCTGATACGGTCTTAATATAGGCAGGTTGTTGTTGTATTACAAGGTCTTCAGATGAATCGGATACAAGAATAGGCCTTTTGTTTATAAACAGGCCACCTGCTTCCTGACGGAAAACATTCTTCAGCTTATTGGAATAGTGAATTGCGCAACGGCGAGTGGGATGTTGATTCCATTCAACGCACATTAATGGTTTCGTTTATTTCAAGAGAAAGCTCCTGTATTCACTCATTTATCATTAGAAAGTTAACAATTAGTTAGGAGTTAGCACAACTTAATGATTTCCTCTTCAGCGAGAACTTGTTGCTCTCTCTCTATGTTTTACGTTTTATGTTTATAATTCTTCATCCAGATAATGATTTGTTCAGCACTAATCGTACCATGCTTGAGTACAAAACAAAACGTGTTTGTAAGAGTGGGTTTGTAGTAATTATCAATAACGGCTTCCTATATCCTTCGTCAAAGATCATGGAGTTAATCACACGTTGTCAAATTCAATTGACAATGAAGGGTGGAAACGGTCCTGTCGAGACACTCATCGAGGGGAAGGTGGCGACGCCTGCTTTCTTCAGCAAACCCATCTAGCTCTCTTCAACTGTTTTATTAACGCCCCGAGAGAAACAACTTCGGTAGAAACGGCATGAGAGCTAAGAAAGCCCCGGGATAAGCCCGCTCCAAGGCCGACGCTACTTAATAATTCCTTACAACTGCAGAAAAAAAATCAGAGACACGAAAAGAGAAAAGTACCAACCTTTTTCGAAAGAGAAGAAAAACAATAGAAATGTCTTACATTTTGTGCTCGTGAATTTTTGATGTTTAAACGGGTGAAAACATCGATATTATCGATATTTTCGATATCGGAGTCCTTATCAGGTAACAGTATAGGTACTTATCACACGGTTTTTATGAGGAATATTGATGCAAAATCAACAGTTTTATTTTGTGACAAATGATATCTCATTTTAAAGATATTTCAACGCAGAAGATGATGGTAAAAAGTTCCAGTCATGTAGCACGACGGAATGAGCAAATTTTCGATCTAGTTTTGCATGTGGAGAAATTACGCAAAAAAAATTCATTTTCTGACTTGAGATACCTCATTTTAATTTGGAAATTTTTGAAAGCTGAAAAAACTGCTCTAGTTAGAACGGATTGAGATATCTCCAATCCGATTTCACCATCGTGTTTAGCGTGACAAAACCCATATAAACGAGAGTCACCTACTTAGGGGTTTTGGGGTAATTTTCCCCAATTTGAAATGCCCCAAATCTCCCCTTCGGGTGAAGCGATTGTGCCCATCTTCAAACTTAGTATTTTGAAAGCTTAGATAGATTTTTTGTGCAAATGTGAGCTTTCTCTCACAATCCTATCGAGAGTTATCGTCTGGAATGAGTTTTGGTGCCTTATGACAGTGGATTTAGAATGCTTTGAGACGGATTTTGGAGCAAACATTTTTTGAAAATATTTTCGACCGAGAATAATAGTTTTTTTTTTCTTCGAAAATTCGCTAATACTACAGCTGATGAAAGATTTTTTAACATTTCTTTTTTTTTTTTCACGTTAGGTAGCAAGCACACTAGATGGAATTTTCTCAGTGAATGAAGAGTAAACCAAACCGATGTTATCGAAACCAAACAACGATATTTCGATAATATCGATGTCGATGTCCCATCCCTAGTTTAAACCAATTTTACGGCTTCAAGTGTCTATTCGTAAATGCGTATACTTACTGATGTTATAGGTATTACTGATAAATTTGCCTTAAAATGAGAGAATTTCGGAAAGTGAGCGCATCACAATAAGCAAACACTGGTAGTTATCACATAAAAGTTCATTATTTCTATGTTTGAGAGCCCGTCACTAAACAATTTATGAGCAAAAGGGTAATGTAGGTAGTCCAGTCTTAGCGACTCGATAGGTTTTTGCTTATACAGATTCCATAAGTTCGTACTAAATTATTTAAAATTTCAAGATAAACCAGGAAACATGTCTCTAGTCAATTTTGTCCAAGTCGGTCAAATAGAAAATAAATAAATAAAAAACGCTGCAAATTCTTTCACTGGGGTTTATTATTCATTTGGCTTGCATTCATGATTTGAATTTCTACTAAGCTTTGGAGTGTGCGTTTTTCACAGGTGGTAGAGCGATTATTGAATTTCAGGAGATATGCATGGAGCTCGTAAATCTGTTCTCAACCAAGGTACCTATCTGATATTGATTAGTTGATCATATTTGTGTGCCTCCTGAAATTCAATAATCGCTCTATCCTGTGAAACACGCACACTCCAAAGCTTAGTAGAAATTCAAATCATGAATTCAAGCCAAATGAATGAAATTGAATGATAAACCCCAGTGAAAGAATTTGCAGCGTTTCATGCATATCGGAATGCTTCAACCCGTGTATCGGCTATAAACCCTTTTCCAGTATCCACATTCACTACATCACTAGGTTACTGCGATCAAAACAAAAAACAAAAAAAAAACGCTGTTGTTTTTGTTTTGATCGCAGTAACCTAGTGATGTAGTGAATGTGGATGCAAATGTTGCCTTGACTTTTTTGAGGTTTTTAGGGATTTTACAAAACTTTGACAACCCTTAAAGGGCACTTTAAATTAAGTGAGAGTGCTGGCTAAAGAATTGGGGCGATGTCGGACCAATATTGATTTTTCCTGAAAATTTCAGATTTTTTGCTTCAGCCGTTTGGGACAAATCGTGCGTACGGCGTACGGCGGACGGACGGAAAAATTTGTATTTCAGATTCGGATTCTACACCCTTTGAAACGTAACCATGAAATTTGTAGGGGGGTTTAACTTTTTTTTTTTTTTCAAGAGCGATTACAATGGTTTATTATTGAATAATAAACCAAGAGACAGAAATATGAACTCGCCTACTGAAAATCTAGGGAATAAAATCACTTATCTACGTTTTACTACTCTATTATGGATTCTATTGGAGTTAAGTTAGCAGATCATAGTGCTGACATGATTGGCGTAGTTCATAAGGCGATGTTCCCAACGTAAGAACAAGTGTTCACATTCATGTTTATGTCTTTTTTTCTAACCGTAGTTCAGGCCCGTGAACGTACTGAGATTCGGGATTAGCACCATTAATAATTATAGCCCCTGATATGGCATTCCGGCCGAACAAGTCTTTAGTTATAAAAACCTTTATTCCGTCCAAGTTATTGACGGAGCAAACTACTTTGTTGGGTGCGTCAATTCAATTGTTTCGCACGGCACCTAATCGCAGCCGTCGAATTCATTTGTTATTTCGTTCCGAATATGCCAACTCCATTTGCACACACTTCGCTCCCGTATTTTCATAACAAAAGGGAAACCACGAGAAAAGAGCAACAACCATCCGGAATAAACACAATGGGTAAAATTTCAAATCTAATTTTGCAAAACAATGCAAAAATAATCTCTCCCTTTTTCGACGAGTTTCGTCCGAGTATGAAAATAAATGATCCCGTTTCACCCTTCGGCAAGGAGAGCGGAACGGATTCATCTGAAGCCGCAATTAGGGAAACCAAACAATGAGGTAACTTTTCTTTTATATATTTTGTTATACGATATTCTCTTTCATAAAAGAGAAAAGTCTATCTGTGAAAGGTTGATTCGTGGCCAAAAGTATTGAATGATTTTGATATAGGTTTTGCGAAATGATCCTAAAGTATTGAATCAACATTTAGGCTGTAGCAAACTTCTCCGAACCTTTTCCTTCCTCGTTAGATCAGAATTCCCTAACGAGTTAAGGAAAACTAAAATTAATAAGTAAAGAAATAGGACTTTGGGCAGAAGTAGAGAATAGGTAACCCCTACCTCATTTGAACATGTATCGATGTGTACTTTTATTGATATATATAAGATAATACGGGGCATTGTATGAATCAGAAAATTTGTATTCGTTTTTTATAATATAGGCACATACATAAAGTTTTGTTTTACACAGTTTTGAAGATCAAATCAGGTAGGTGACGTCCCCCATTCTCCATACACTGGGTAAACCGATTTCTGGCGTTTGTCATGACTCCAGCCAGCATAGCAGGCGTTATGTTGGCAATTTCTTCCTGGATGTTGATCTTCAAATCTTGTAGGGTCCTTGGACGGTTCACATAAACACGGGATTTCAAAAAACCCCATAGAAAAAAATCACAAGGGCTCAAATCGGGAGAGCGGGCCGGCCACTCCAAATCGCCCCTAGTTGAGATAAGGCGCTCTGGGAAATGTTCCCTCAAAACAGTCATCGATGGACTTAAAGGACATCCAACAAGACGGTGCAACGGCACACACTTCAAGAGCATGAAATCCCATGTTTATGTGAACCGTCCAAGGACCCTAAAAGATTTGAAGATCAACATCCAGGAAGAAATTGCCAACATAACGCCTGCTATGCTGGCTGGAGTCATGACAAACGCCAGAAATCGGTTTACTCAGTGTATGGAGAATGGGGGACGTCACCTACCTGATTTGATCTACAAAACTGGGTAAAACAAAACTTTATGTATGTGCCTATATTATAAAACACGAATAAAAATTTTCTGATTCATAAAATGTGTTTTTTTAAGTTTTAAAAAAAGGAAGTTATGCTGCCGCACCCTGTATATCGACACCGCTGTCATATGTTATGGAATGATTTTCACGACCGTTATAGCGTAAAAGTATTTTTAATACGCAGATACACAAGTGCCAACACATTCTGATCTATTTGTACAACTGATCTATACTAGGATTGATGTAGGATATTTTTTTGTTTTTGTGACACCCGAACCAGCAAACTAGACAGAACACATTTCTGCCTGTATCGATAGGAGACATCTGGTTTTTCAATATGGCGACGGTCTGATAAAGGAGGGGTTACCTATTCTCGACTTCTACCGGACTTTGTATTTTGTAAATTGTTAAGAAGCAAAAGTTATTGCTACTTAGTTGTAGAATCCTTGAAGTTTGGTGGACCTCAACGGTAAATACCCCATATAGACACCAGGTAGGCAAGTTTCGGCAGCTGTTTGCTGTACACGCTCGATCATTAAATGAAAAAACGCTGAAACTATTCCAGGAAGGTGTAGTATTTTTGATCAACTTAATCTGATTACTCATTCCTGCGATCCTGACGTGTGGCTGTGGGCAGCTTGAAAAGGTTCCCGAGAATAGGTACCTTGAGGTCGTTGTAGACGTGGCATTGTACTAGGACCAGCAGAGATTCATACCTCTCCTCCATCCTTCGTAAATTTGCATACCTGGCCTACCAAGAACAAACCAGTTCTAACCAGAAAACTCTTAAAATTGGTTTGTTTGTCTCTAGTGCAATCATTGCTCCAGTATGGTCTATTGTTGTGGGAAGGAGCACTTCCTTGCCATACATTGCTTGTTCTAAAGAAGACTATCCAAAAAGCGATGCTCGGTAAGCCCAAGCGATATCCTAGGAAGCTCCTTTTTCGAGAGGAAAGATCATTTACGTTCACAAAACGATTAGTTCTCATCTACAATTGTACTCCATCTATTATTATCAATAACCCTAGCACACGCGTTCACTCCACCCGTTTCCAATTCCAATGTGGTTATAAATTAGTGTAGAGCAGTAATTAATTACATCCGCAATTACTTGAATAATTGTTTGACACATTAAAAAGGGAAATGCACGAAAAGGTTGAATTAGCAAAAAGTAATCTTTTAAAAGAAACAATTAAAGAAAGTAATTGCAACCAATCAAGCGTAATTGTCATTTTGGGGTTTAAATTGCAAATTAAAAGGAATTGCCAGCTAATTACAACTGTAATAACAACTGACCATTTGAACGAGAACATTGCTGTGCGATCATCCATAAAATTGATAATTTTGTGTGCTCATACACAAAATTGGTATTAAGCCATAATCGTACAGCAAACTCATTGAATATTCAGTTGCCTAAACTTTGTACTGAACGCGCAAAAAATAATGCTCACAATAAAGTTCTGCAGTTCCTTTACACCCATAAAGTTAAATCTGACTCTTCCAACAATTTTTCCCATTTTACAAAGAATATTTTGAGTAAAATCAAGGAAATTGACCTGTAGAGTTTTCTAGTTATTATTTTATATATTTGAAATTTTTGGTTTATTCCAAGAAGAGTGACTGAAACCATCTCCACCATTCGCCCTAAGTTCCTATGAACTTATTTGAATGGTGGGCGGATGAAAATTTACTTTTAAATTTACCCTAATATATTTTGGCTAAACCATTTTCTTTCTATCAATAAATTAATATCCCCCAAAAGAAAATATTTTAATAAAGTAATAAAATTCGATCTCAAAAACTTCTTTTTTTATTAATGGGTAGTTTTTTTGCTGATTTTGATATGTGGTGTAATGAACTTTGAAACAATTTAACGCGTTGTAAAATGTATTCACGTGTATTGCAGGTAAGTGATCAAATCTTTTCGGTAATATTTTTTGCTTCCGAGTTTCCCCAATTGTAGTGGAATTTATTCATTTTATATTTTGGACTATTCTGAACGACTTTGGTTTCGTGGTTTTCTGTCTAAAGGTTGCAATAAGCTCAAACCTCAACAGTTTTAGTTACAGTTTTGTTGAAATTTTGAGTTAATGTCCGCCTATGTGTGTTAATTGATCATGCATGCTAGAATTTTGTAAAAATTACTCCTCAACCGGGATACGTGTACGAAAGAACTGATTTCGTTGGCCCAAACGGCGATTCAACGTTACGGATTTTAAAACTATGCATCTTGAAACGTAATATGGTAAACTTTAAGGGAGGCTTGAAGGTATAAAAGATTTTGTATACACATACAAATGCTAACTGTTGACAATAGTAAAATGAATGAAAAAGTTATTAGAACATTAACAGCTGTCAAAATACGATTTGTAACACTGCAGCCGACCTCGACACTGAATTTGTTGGCGCAAAAGTTTTATTGCTTCTGATTCTACTTTTAAGTAGCTGATGCTTTGTTCTCACTCTCTGGAGATAAGAAATTCTTTCAAAATAAAAATTTCCCATTTCGCATTTCAGACAAACAACTCGAGTTTCTTGTCTATCGGTCTGTACGGTGTCAGCAAATCCTTGTAACAAACAATATTTCTAGTTGTCATCCGATTTTAATGAAATTTTCAGGAACGAAGTTTATGAAGAAGCGGGGGGAAGGTGGCTATGAACAATTATTTTTATATATTTTATACGATTAAAAAGGCATTGAAAATAATAAACCAACAATTTAACTATATTCGAACTAGTTTTCTCATGATTTTGGACCAACGCGAGTTGCCTAAGAACGATCCGAAACGGAAGAGGATCCCTCGCCATCAATTTGACGGATTTTGAAGGAGCTCCGTGAATCTGCATTAATCAGCCGCGCCGAGCCCGATCTGGCTGGGATATCATCAGTCTCCGTTTTGCCTCGCCCGTATTTGTTGGAAAGGAGGCTGTAAATTATCTGCCGTTGACAGCTAATTACTCCGCTTTTAATCTCTTGAAGAACGAGCGAAATTGCCTTCGTGTGAAATTGAAACAAAACACGAACGCTGCAACTTATTACATAAAGGTTTATTATTTCTACGTTAGAATTATCCTTCTACGTACATCGATTATTTATGTATATTAGGCCCTCAACACACATTCGCCAACCACAAAGCAGGTGCATTTTTCCTGGTTCTCGCTCGAAGGTTGTTTTTGTTTATTATTCAATAATAAAACATTGTGATCGCTCTTGAAAAAAAAAAGTTTAACCCCCCCTGAAAATATCATGGTTTACGTTTCAAAGGGTGTATAATCCAAATCTGCAATAACATTTTTTCCGTCCGTCCGCTGTACGCCGTACGCACGATTTCTCCCGAACGGCTGAAGCAAAAAAGCTGAAATTTTCAGGAGAAATCCATATTGGTCCGACAACGCCCCAATTCTTGAGCCAGCACTCTCACTTAATTTAAAGTGCCCTTTAAGGGTTGTCAAAGTTTTGTAAAACCCCTAAAAACCTCAAAAAAACCAAGGCGGCCTAAATATAGACTTTTTTTTAAGAACTTTCTATGAGGAATCGAATGAGCCCTTCCCCAGGTCCGTAGCTCAAACCATCCCCGATGTATGGCCCGATTTATGGTGCCAACATTTCCGTTATTTTGGTTTTTATTGTTTTTGTTTTGATTGCAGTAACCTAGTGATGTAGTGAACGTGGATACTAAAGTGAACTCCTATAAGGGTTTATAGCCGATACACGGGTTGAAGTATTCTGATAACCATTAAAAAAACGCTGCAAATTCGTTCACTGGGGTTTATTATTCAATTGGCCTGCGTTCATGATGTGAATTTCTACTAAACTTTGGAGTGTGCGTGTTTCACAGGTGATAGAGCTATTATTGAATTTCAGGAGGCACACAAATATGATCAACTGATCAATCCAAACAGGTATTTTGGTTGAGAGCCGATTTTGGTCATTTTTGACCGATTTGGCCAGTTTTGGTAATTTGGTTGAGAACAGAGCACTTATGCTCTATGCGTATCTCCTGAAATTCAATAATCGCTTTATCACCTTGAAACACGCACACTCTAAAGCTTAGTAGAAATTCAAATCATGAATCATTGAATAATAAACCCCAGTGAAAGAATTTGCAGGGTTTTTTGCTTGCGATTTGTATTGTCAGAAATCGAGTCGAAATACTATATCATTCTGTGGATCGGGTATAAGCACATGGGTTGTCCCAACGACGTGGTGATCGAATTCTCGGACAACTACGAAACCGAAGAATTAACGTGGAATGCTTCCCGTTCCCTCCACAAAAACCCAAACTATGTATAGGCTATTGGAAGCAACGTTGGACGGAAAGTTTACTGTTGTGGTTTAACAAAGTTTTCCTGTGCATTTGGTGACAGTACAAGATGAAGGAGGAGAGGCTGATGGACGATTTAACTGATGCTTTGAACAAGTTCCACCAGATACAGTGGTTGGCTTGACAGATGGAGAAAGATGTGGTGTATCAACGAAAATTCAACAGCGGAATTAATCACGAGATCACTCCTTCATCACAGCTTAGATGGAACAGTCATGGAGGGGGTAATAAGAATGAAAACTTACACTTGAAGCACCTGCATCTATATGCAACCTCTAAAAGTCATCCGCTACCTAACTCGGTTTACAATTTCCCACAAACTGCATCCCAATGTGTTAAAAGAATAAATTTACCAAAGAAAAAGATTCAGGCCTAACAGTCTAGCCATCTGCACCGACGGATCACTCTACAACTGGAAAGCTACGTGTTCATTCTTCGACTCCTCGAACAATGCAGTTCGTATTTTCAGTTTATGAAAAGCAAGCCCTAATCCACGCTACACAAATATGATCAACTCATCAATCCAAATAGGTATTTTGGTTAAGAACCAATTTAAGTGCTCTATGCATATCTCCCGAAATTCAATGATCGCTCTATCACCTGTGAAACACGCACGCTCCAAAGCTTAGTAGAAATTCAAATTATGAATGCAAGCAAAATGAATGAAACTGAATAATAAACCCCAGTGAGAGAATTTGCAGATTCGTATTTTCCTTTTCTGATGAATAAACACATGGGCTTATTTCATAAACCTCTTTTACACTGATCTTTTATGCAACGTTACTGGAAGTGAGCTACATTATCGGGTACATTTCACAGCGTGAGAAACTTTGTGTGTGTGTTTCAATCATCCATTCATTGTCGTGTTTATTCACGCTTTATAGTTTAATTGAAAACGTGCGAGCAGGTCAAAATGTGAACAGTCGATGGAAATTAATTCATTTTACGTCAAACCTCCCGACATCAAAAGTCTCGTAGATCGGGAATGATAACGAACTGTTCGGTCGTAAATACGAGAATGAAATCGAGAGATTCAACTTAATTTTCCAACCTCAAAGGAAAAACGGAATGAAGCGATAACCCTACAATACAGGTGATGGGAAGGGGTTCACCCCGCAAAACCCTTTCTCCGCGAGCCTCGAAATATATTCCGGCTAGCGAAGGTCAGTGATTGGTGAATGGAAGTGAAAGGCGCAGGCTCGAGGGGTTTGGGAAAGGGGTGAAGGGGGAAAGTTGTGTTGATTCAAACGCAGAGGAACCATTTTCGTTCTGTACCGTATCAAAAATTTGCTTTTACTTCTTCGGAATGACCCTTTGAGGATGGTTCATCGGCAAAGTACCACATCAAACGTTTTAAAAAAAGAGGAATAAAGACAAAAATTGATGACATATCATCGGAATTTAAACGTAAAACTGTGTACAGTTCATATATTCTCCGTTTTTAATTAATATTTATTAAGTAAGTTGAACGTAGTGTTATTGAATCTTCCACGTCCCATCTTAACAGTGATGACGTCCATCTTAAAGATCTGTCTTGGGGAAGATCGTTAATTTGTCCGCCATTTCCCCTTCTCTCTCACATTTCTTTTTGTTAAACATCCCCTAACCACAATTTATACCCTGTTAATTATAAGGGTACCCAAAATGAGAAACCCCGCAACCCACAGCCCTAACATAAAAGCCAAAAACAACAAAAAGTTTTGTACAGTTCCAAATTGAACTATTTGGTCAATTCAACGATGTAGGAAATCATTAATTTTTTGACAATGATGCAGGAATCGACGCATCTAAGTCATATCTTAAAATCAAAGTAGAACAGTACCTTTTCAGATAACGTATGCACTACGTACTTAAAACACAATTTAGTTCTGTATGTATGTTATACAAAGGTACTGGGTAAAATGCGATGCAACTGTTTGTGTGTTGATGAAAATTTGGGTTCCTAGTCATCAATGGAGTAAATGTTTACAGTACTTCTGTTTCAAAACGAAACCTTGACTTTAATTTGTTGCACTTTAAAAACGTGGGACGTGTAATAGCGAAGTGGGAATATTTTTAAATAGAAAGTTAATGAAGAAAACTGACATGGTTCGATGGGTCGGGGGCTGCCGAGTTATCTGTAACTGACATTATCGCAGGAAGCCCACCGGCCAGCGATAGGCAGTCTAAAACGCTTTGCAGCCGGACAGGTGGAAGGGAAACGATGACAAAACAAATATTCCGTAAAAAGGTGACGTTATTCTGGACGATTTGAAGGAAATCGCAAATATGCAGTGCCGTAGGTGTTAATTGAAGATTGTTTGATTATGAGGAAGTCGAAAAATGATGTGTATAAACGGAACAGATGTTTGGTTTAATTAAAATTGTCTATTTTTGTCCAATTGTACTGATGGCATTCTGAGAGTAGTTAAAAGGTTGGTGTTGACGAGGATATCATGGAGTGTATGATGCGGTGCTGCGGTACAGATGTCAGCATATGGTGAGTGTTTTTCGATGGAGTAAAACGGGAGGACTTACCTCGCATCGTGAAGGAGCGTTGAGCGGCGTAGATGAGCAGCAACAAGCAGCACGCCCTGTACATGATGTGCGATACCAAAAAAACCAGCTACGAAACACCGAGCCAACAAAATTGGTAAAAAAAAATCGAAACTTCTATTATTTTTTAAACCAAAAAAAAGGAATAATTCCTAGGAAACCCTCAGCGAGCTCACCATCTTCGAGGGGCGCACGTCTTTCTGTGCTCTCTAAAACCCGACCCGCGGAATCAATACTGACTTCGTTTGTCGGATCGGCCGCCCGCAGCGCTGCCTCCGCCTTCCCATTCATGCCTTCAGTAAATGACCTTTTTTTCCATCGCTCAGACCTCCCTTATCGTTTATAGGGTATCAATTCCCTATACATCATCTTGTTTACGTCTCGAACCTCATCTAATATGTTGAGGCTTGAGGTAGTTTTATTCTGACGGACGCCGAAAGGAGAGTCATTTTTCAACGCTTTGTTGGGGAATCTTTCCCGCTGTCTTTATCTTCCTCCCTCCCCCACCGGGCGGTTTATTGAGCTTGAAATTCACGACAGCTGATAGGATCGAAATATTTCGTTCTGTTGTGCTCTCTTGTTTCGCAAACACGCGAATTATCGACTCGAGGTCATTAGGAACGAAAAGCTCCATGATTACACCCAAATAGGAAATACACGTAATAGCTTTCCTATCTATAACTGCACCTATTGTTAGGTATCAAACACACTCACGTATTCTGCGATGTAGCGTGAATAAACTTGTCATCAAATCGTTCGCCTGAAACAGAAAACCATGAGCGAAAACTTGACCTTGACCAAATAAACCAAGGTTTCTAACTTACCCACTTCTAAGTTCCGCTTTCACGAACACTTTGATCCGAGTTCAAATCGCGGTTCAACTGTTGAATCAGGGATCGTTCCCCAAATGGAATCCACCAAGGTGGTTCAACGCTGAATTCCGTCCTATCATTGAAAGCCAATCTTTGCCAAAAACGGGTTCATAACAAAAATCTGGCGGGGTTGATGTTGAAAGAGTTACTCAAAAGTTACAGACGTCAGGTAACAACATTACTTAGTGGTCTAAGGTGTGGAGAATGGAGCAATGAATCAAAATCTGTACATCAATGATGATGATGTTCAACCATAGAAGTTGCGAT
>JAVIWC010002007.1:0-33903 GCA_031894815.1 Creontiades dilutus
AAGGTAGATAAACGTGAAATTGCTTTGAAGTATATGCCCACAAATGAAATGGTAGCCGATGTATTGACTAAGCCGCTTGGAGCTACTAAACATTTATTATGTTGTGATAAACTCAATTTAAAATAATGTATATTGTCATGTCATTTTAAAATATGCAGATGTCAAAGATGTTTATCTCAAACTGATAAGGATGATAACTATTGTTGTGGTTGTACTTGGCCCATTAAGGGAGAATGTTGGAAAGATAATAGGCCATGTAAACCTATATCCTTATTCAAGGCTTGTTGCGGTCTCCCGCTTCTGTGTATCCTCCATCTTGTATCGTTCTGTTCTCATGTGCATCATTTTCTGCTCCGCTGTTTTATATAAATAAAAGTATTTTTCGTTCTCGTTAAACCGTTTAAAACTATTGTTTCCACCAGCAACTCCAACTAATTATTGGTCGATGAAACTAACAGGTATGCCAATTATAATAATCATTCCATTGATGTGACGCCGGAAGAAATGAGAGTATTCATAAGCATCATCATGCTAACTGGATATATGACTCCCAAGTACATGAGGATGTTGTGGGAAGTACAGAGTGACACTCACAACAAGATGGTGGCTGACAGCATGAGGAGGAACAGGTTTTTTGAAATACAGAGGTCACTCCATCTCGCTGATAATAATAACCTTCCCCCAAATGATAAATTTGCAAAGGTGAGAGAGTATTTCACTCTTTTGAACAAAAATTTCCTCGAGAATTTTGAAGCCACTCATTCATCCCACCTTTCTGTGGATGAAACTATGGTTCCATATTACGGTAAAAACAGCTGCAAACAACACATAAAAAGGAAAACCGATACGTTTCGGTTTCAAACAGTGGTCCTTGTGTACTCGTGATGGATACCTTGTTTCATTTGAGCCATACCAAGGTGCCAAAGCAGCTCCTGTCCCTCAGCAAAATGAAATAGGTCTGGGAGCAGCTGTTGTCCTTCAACTCTCATCGAGACTTCCTGAATTCGGGAAACCGTACAATTTATACGTGGACAACTTTTACAGGGCTCCCCCTTGATTCGACTTCTGACAGCAGCAGGTTTTGGGGCCACTGGTACAGTGAAAGATAATCGCATAGAAGGGTGTCCAGTTACTCCTCTCGCTGAGATGGAAAAAACAGCAAGGGGAACCTTCTCAGCAAAATACATGGAGGACATTTGTGTTATCCGGTGGAACGATAACAGTATTGTGACTGTAGCGTCAAACTGCCATTCCGCAACACCAATCACCAGAGTTGAAAGGATCGGATTTGTCCAGAAGATGAAGAAGAAAATAACAGTTCCCTGCCCCAACATTGTGCAATCTTACAATAGATATATGGGTGGGGTGGATCGGTTCGACGAAAATTTGGCATCACTGAGATGCTCCTTGAAAGGACGGAAGTGGTGGTATCCACTCTTCATCTTCGGGATCGATGCTTCTTGTCAGAATGCCTGGCAACTGGCGAAGAGAATGAGCGAGGGCGAACCACCCACATATTGTGACTTCAGAAGAGCTGTTGTTCAGACCTACTGCTTCCAACAAGGACAGAGGTCGAAGAAACCTCGATTGGTGTCGTCAGTACCGAGAGCCAAAACCAAGGAGCAGTCAGGGATGAATAGGCACCAGAGAATGGCATGTGGACAGCGAAGGTGCAAGTTGTGTCATAAAAACACCAGACTTATGTGTAACGACTGTGGGGTGGGGCTTCATATTCATTGCTGGTATGAATTCCATTCTAAAAATAACTGAATATCTTTTTTCATGTTTTTTATGTAGCTAAACATTTTCTCTCATTTCCTGGAAATAAATATGATTTTTAGAACGAACCCGAGATTTTAATGTATGCAGCTCATCCCAATGCACCCTATAGGGTGCGGTCCTGTAGCCATTAATTAAAGGGCCCGAAAATTTCGGAATTAATTTTTTTGAGTCATTTAGGTCCCAAAGGGCCGGAAAAAGTTGGAAAAATTTTTGTATCAATGTTAGATCGGATTTGGGAACTGGAGGGTTAAACTTAGTGACCCTCAAAACATTTTAGAGACAAACAATTTCCCACGTACTCTAATCAACTCCATTATTCATAATAGTTCTATTAATCATCAAAATCAACTTCAACTAAGTTCTCCTTCAAATAATAACCCCACCCACAACACTAATCCATCTAACACTTCAGTGTCTCCCCCTGTCACCTCTGCCACCAACAATGGAACTCACAGTCCTGTGCAAATTAGCTGTGGCTACAGGGGAATGGTATATGTTAAAGGGCTGTATGAACAATTATCTAAATCATTTTCAAATAAAATTAATGGTAAAATAACTTACAAAAACAAAAAAACCCTGAATAATTTAGTATTTTCCAAACTTAAATCTCCAATTCCAAATTTGAATAAAAGCAATATAGTCTACTCCATACCCTGCAACATTACCTACGTTGGAGAAACTAAACAGTATTTAAGAAATAGAATTTCAGGACATAAGTCTGATGTCAACCAATTCAAAACAACATGTGCATTAACTGAACACTCAATTAATAAAGGACACCACTTTGATTTCGATAATGCTACAATTCTGGATTTCGAAAATGTTGGCACAAAACGCAAAATTAAAGAGCTCATTTACATTTCAAAAACACCCAACTGTTGTAATAAAAAAACGGATATTGAGAGCCTCAGTAAAATTTATTGTAACATTATCAAAAAATAACAAACACGTACCTACATTCTCACATATTTCCTTCTACCAAGCAACTCCATAATTTAACTTAAGATCCATTTCACCTGTAAAACATCCATGTTCCACGCAGTAGGTTTTTTAAGTATCCAGTCAATCATTGTTAGCCTGTCACTTTTGCCCGGACGCATATATACGTTTTTTAAAATATTTTTTAGCTTCTAAACACCACCTTCAAGGTATGTTGATTAATTATTTAACTGTACTTTGTCTCTCTCTCTCTCTCTCTCTTCTAGTCATTACATTACCAAATCTGTTCTTTTCACTCAAGTACAAAATCAATAGTACCAAATCTGTCATTTTCAGTCAACAAGTCACATGTATACAAAATATCCTTTCTGCAATTATTTCCATATTAGTTATTTCTGTGTATGGTTCTTCCAGCCCTGATGAGGTTCTACAAATAGAACGAAACGTTGGCGTAAGAAATTGTAGTTTTTTATCAACCTGACTGACTCTCAAGATCCCCTACAAACTTTCTACATTTTATAAGCAGTCAAGAACTTGAGCACAGTATTTAAAATCATTGAGAAGATGTCAACAACCCACACAACAGTTACACCAGAAGAACCATTATTTCAACAGCTTCACAAACGGTATGGATCTGTATGCACTCGATTAGCCCATGAAATTGGAAGCATCTATCGGAAACTAGCGCACAAGAAAAATGACCACCTATTTCTTATAAGATGTAGAGCAGCTAAGATATATCCTTCTCATATTGTAAACAACATCAAATGTACTTACTCTTTATTGAAATCTAGTCATCCCTTCAAAAGGAATATTGAGAATGTATGTCAAAAATTCAAACAAGCTCTTCTTTCTATAGAAATCAAGATATGTCTATGGGAACTTAAACAACTCATAACTAATCAAAAAGTTAGTATAGAAAAGTTTAAAAACTTGGTTGACAATCACACTTATCAAATATTCATCAACAAACAAACCAAATTTTATGAAAAAAATTTTCAAAGAAATCAAAACCTCCCAACTACAAAAGTTCATTCACTTGCAGAACAATAAGGTACCAGACAAATCTAATACTAATAATTGGTTAGTAAATCTCACTAAATTAGAGGTCCCACCAGAAGCAAAAGAACTCCTAAGTCTTGGTCCGAAATTCAGTGTAGATTACAATATCAAAGACCTCCCCTTGACCCAAATTATCACGGATGTTGAGAATATTATAACAACATCTGCTGCTGAGGATGAAATAAAAGATGAACTTCGAGCAACTGCAACCAATATAATAACTAACTTTGTCCATAAATCACAACACAGTCACACAAATGACTATCACCAAAAATTAGTTTAAAAAACCCAAAGATTTCTAAAAAATAATCCTAATGTACTAGTCCTCAAATCAGATAAAACCAACAGTACAGTTCTAATGGAAAAAACTGAATACCAACAAAAAATGGAAGAGCTTTTAAGTGACTCTACCACCTACCAACTTTTAACTGATAGAAGGAGAAATCCAACTACCAGTCTTCAAACAAAAAATAATGACTGCATTCAAAAACTATACAAAGCCGGCCAAATAGATATGATAACTAAAGCAAAGCTAGTAAAATACAATAGTGTTCCTCCTAGAATCTATGGCATGGTTAAGACCCACAAAGATAATAATCCCTTAAGACCAGTAGTCAGCTTTGTGAATAGCCCAACTTATGAAAGTGCAAAATATATAGCCAACATCCTCAAAAATCTATCAAATGACCAGTATGATATTAAGGATTCATTTCATTTTTACAACTCCATTAAAGATAAAATCATACCCCCTGGATATATTCTGGCGTCTCTTGATGTTCAATCCCTTTTTACTAACATTCCATTGGATTTAGTCAACACTTTAATTAGGGAAAACTGGGATATACTGGCCAACCACACCAATATTGAGAGAAACTACTTTCTCCAACTTCTTGGCCTATGTATAAATGAAGGATATTTCCAGTATGAAGATAAACTTTATTTTATTCAAGATGGGGTTGCAATGGGATCACCCTGCGCTCCAATTCTCGCAAATATAGTTACCAATAAATTACTAAATCATATCATACCCCAACTTCCTTTTCAATTACCATTTATATACAAATTTGTTGACGATATTTATTTAGCTATTCCTGAAAATTCCAAAGATACCGTTCTTACTTTGTTCAATAGTTATCACAATAAACTTCAATTTACCATCGAATTAGAAAATAATTTACAACTACCCTTCTTAGATACACTAACTACTAGAAATGAAACAACTGGAAGTATTGATGTAGATTGGTGGAAAAAACCACTGAAAACTGATAGGTTCCTCAACTACAAATCAAATCATCCACTTGGTCAAAAAATCAATGCTGCTATCAATCTAAAAAATCGAGCAATTAAACTTAGTGACCCTCAATACCACAAAAAAAACTTGAACATAGTAAAGAACATTTTAGAGACAAACAATTTCCCACGTACTCTAATCAACTCCATTATTCATAATAGTTCTATTAATCATCAAAATCAACTTCAACTAAGTTCTCCTTCAAATAATAACCCCACCCACAACACTAATCCATCTAACACTTCAGTGTCTCCCCCTGTCACCTCTGCCACCAACAATGGAACTCACAGTCCTGTGCAAATTAGCTGTGGCTACAGGGGAATGGTATATGTTAAAGGGCTGTATGAACAATTATCTAAATCATTTTCAAATAAAATTAATGGTAAAATAACTTACAAAAACAAAAAAACCCTGAATAATTTAGTATTTTCCAAACTTAAATCTCCAATTCCAAATTTGAATAAAAGCAATATAGTCTACTCCATACCTGCAAAACCTGCAACATTACCTACGTTGGAGAAACTAAACAGTATTTAAGAAATAGAATTTCAGGACATAAGTCTGATGTCAACCAATTCAAAACAACATGTGCATTAACTGAACACTCAATTAATAAAGGACACCACTTTGATTTCGATAATGCTACAATTCTGGATTTCGAAAATGTTGGCACAAAACGCAAAATTAAAGAGCTCATTTACATTTCAAAAACACCCAACTGTTGTAATAAAAAAACGGATATTGAGAGCCTCAGTAAAATTTATTGTAACATTATCAAAAAATAACAAACACGTACCTACATTCTCACATATTTCCTTCTACCAAGCAACTCCATAATTTAACTTAAGATCCATTTCACCTGTAAAACATCCATGTTCCACGCAGTAGGTTTTTTAAGTATCCAGTCAATCATTGTTAGCCTGTCACTTTTGCCCGGACGCATATATACGTTTTTTAAAATATTTTTTAGCTTCTAAACACCAAGGTATGTTGATTAATTATTTAACTGTACTTTGTCTCTCTCTCTCTCTCTTCTAGTCATTACATTACCAAATCTGTTCTTTTCACTCAAGTACAAAATCAATAGTACCAAATCTGTCATTTTCAGTCAACAAGTCACATGTATACAAAATATCCTTTCTGCAATTATTTCCATATTAGTTATTTCTGTGTATGGTTCTTCCAGCCCTGATGAGGTTCTACAAATAGAACGAAACGTTGGCGTAAGAAATTGTAGTTTTTTATCAACCTGACTGACTCTCAAGATCCCCTACAAACTTTCTACATTTTATAAGCAGTCAAGAACTTGAGCACAGTATTTAAAATCATTGAGAAGATGTCAACAACCCACACAACAGTTACACCAGAAGAACCATTATTTCAACAGCTTCACAAACGGTATGGATCTGTATGCACTCGATTAGCCCATGAAATTGGAAGCATCTATCGGAAACTAGCGCACAAGAAAAATGACCACCTATTTCTTATAAGATGTAGAGCAGCTAAGATATATCCTTCTCATATTGTAAACAACATCAAATGTACTTACTCTTTATTGAAATCTAGTCATCCCTTCAAAAGGAATATTGAGAATGTATGTCAAAAATTCAAACAAGCTCTTCTTTCTATAGAAATCAAGATATGTCTATGGGAACTTAAACAACTCATAACTAATCAAAAAGTTAGTATAGAAAAGTTTAAAAACTTGGTTGACAATCACACTTATCAAATATTCATCAACAAACAAACCAAATTTTATGAAAAAAATTTTCAAAGAAATCAAAACCTCCCAACTACAAAAGTTCATTCACTTGCAGAACAATAAGGTACCAGACAAATCTAATACTAATAATTGGTTAGTAAATCTCACTAAATTAGAGGTCCCACCAGAAGCAAAAGAACTCCTAAGTCTTGGTCCGAAATTCAGTGTAGATTACAATATCAAAGACCTCCCCTTGACCCAAATTATCACGGATGTTGAGAATATTATAACAACATCTGCTGCTGAGGATGAAATAAAAGATGAACTTCGAGCAACTGCAACCAATATAATAACTAACTTTGTCCATAAATCACAACACAGTCACACAAATGACTATCACCAAAAATTAGTTAAAAAAACCCAAAGATTTCTAAAAAATAATCCTAATGTACTAGTCCTCAAATCAGATAAAACCAACAGTACAGTTCTAATGGAAAAAACTGAATACCAACAAAAAATGGAAGAGCTTTTAAGTGACTCTACCACCTACCAACTTTTAACTGATAGAAGGAGAAATCCAACTACCAGTCTTCAAACAAAAAATAATGACTGCATTCAAAAACTATACAAAGCCGGCCAAATAGATATGATAACTAAAGCAAAGCTAGTAAAATACAATAGTGTTCCTCCTAGAATCTATGGCATGGTTAAGACCCACAAAGATAATAATCCCTTAAGACCAGTAGTCAGCTTTGTGAATAGCCCAACTTATGAAAGTGCAAAATATATAGCCAACATCAACATCCTCAAAAATCTATCAAATGACCAGTATGATATTAAGGATTCATTTCATTTTTACAACTCCATTAAAGATAAAATCATACCCCCTGGATATATTCTGGCGTCTCTTGATGTTCAATCCCTTTTTACTAACATTCCATTGGATTTAGTCAACACTTTAATTAGGGAAAACTGGGATATACTGGCCAACCACACCAATATTGAGAGAAACTACTTTCTCCAACTTCTTGGCCTATGTATAAATGAAGGATATTTCCAGTATGAAGATAAACTTTATTTTATTCAAGATGGGGTTGCAATGGGATCACCCTGCGCTCCAATTCTCGCAAATATAGTTACCAATAAATTACTAAATCATATCATACCCCAACTTCCTTTTCAATTACCATTTATATACAAATTTGTTGACGATATTTATTTAGCTATTCCTGAAAATTCCAAAGATACCGTTCTTACTTTGTTCAATAGTTATCACAATAAACTTCAATTTACCATCGAATTAGAAAATAATTTACAACTACCCTTCTTAGATACACTAACTACTAGAAATGAAACAACTGGAAGTATTGATGTAGATTGGTGGAAAAAACCACTGAAAACTGATAGGTTCCTCAACTACAAATCAAATCATCCACTTGGTCAAAAAATCAATGCTGCTATCAATCTAAAAAATCGAGCAATTAAACTTAGTGACCCTCAATACCACAAAAAAAACTTGAACATAGTAAAGAACATTTTAGAGACAAACAATTTCCCACGTACTCTAATCAACTCCATTATTCATAATAGTTCTATTAATCATCAAAATCAACTTCAACTAAGTTCTCCTTCAAATAATAACCCCACCCACAACACTAATCCATCTAACACTTCAGTGTCTCCCCCTGTCACCTCTGCCACCAACAATGGAACTCACAGTCCTGTGCAAATTAGCTGTGGCTACAGGGGAATGGTATATGTTAAAGGGCTGTATTAACAATTATCTAAATCATTTTCAAATAAAATTAATGGTAAAATAACTTACAAAAACAAAAAAACCCTGAATAATTTAGTATTTTCCAAACTTAAATCTCCAATTCCAAATTTGAATAAAAGCAATATAGTCTACTGCAAAACCTGCAACATTACCTACGTTGGAGAAACTAAACAGTATTTAAGAAATAGAATTTCAGGACATAAGTCTGATGTCAACCAATTCAAAACAACATGTGCATTAACTGAACACTCAATTAATAAAGGACACCACTTTGATTTCGATAATGCTACAATTCTGGATTTCGAAAATGTTGGCACAAAACGCAAAATTAAAGAGCTCATTTACATTTCAAAAACACCCAACTGTTGTAATAAAAAAACGGATATTGAGAGCCTCAGTAAAATTTATTGTAACATTATCAAAAAATAACAAACACGTACCTACATTCTCACATATTTCCTTCTACCAAGCAACTCCATAATTTAACTTAAGATCCATTTCACCTGTTCCACGCAGTAGGTTTTTTAAGTATCCAGTCAATCATTGTTAGCCTGTCACTTTTGCCCGGACGCATATATACGTTTTTTAAAATATTTTTTAGCTTCTAAACACCACCTTCAAGGTATGTTGATTAATTATTTAACTGTACTTTGTCTCTCTCTCTCTCTCTCTCTCTCTCTTCTAGTCATTACATTACCAAATCTGTTCTTTTCACTCAAGTACAAAATCAATAGTACCAAATCTGTCATTTTCAGTCAACAAGTCACATGTATACAAAATATCCTTTCTGCAATTATTTCCATATTAGTTATTTCTGTGTATGGTTCTTCCAGCCCTGATGAGGTTCTACAAATAGAACGAAACGTTGGCGTAAGAAATTGTAGTTTTTTATCAACCTGACTGACTCTCAAGATCCCCTACAAACTTTCTACATATTACATAAGCAGTCAAGAACTTGAGCACAGTATTTAAAATCATTGAGAAGATGTCGACAACCCACACAACAGTTACACCAGAAGAACCATTATTTCAACAGCTTCACAAACGGTATGGATCTGTATGCACTCGATTAGCCCATGAAATTGGAAGCATCTATCGGAAACTAGCGCACAAGAAAAATGACCACCTATTTCTTATAAGATGTAGAGCAGCTAAGATATATCCTTCTCATATTGTAAACAACATCAAATGTACTTACTCTTTATTGAAATCTAGTCATCCCTTCAAAAGGAATATTGAGAATGTATGTCAAAAATTCAAACAAGCTCTTCTTTCTATAGAAATCAAGATATGTCTATGGGAACTTAAACAACTCATAACTAATCAAAAAGTTAGTATAGAAAAGTTTAAAAACTTGGTTGACAATCACACTTATCAAATATTCATCAACAAACAAACCAAATTTTATGAAAAAATTTTCAAAGAAATCAAAACCTCCCAACTACAAAAGTTCATTCACTTGCAGAACAATAAGGTACCAGACAAATCTAATAATAATAATTGGTTAGTAAATCTCACTAAATTAGAGGTCCCACCAGAAGCAAAAGAACTCCTAAGTCTTGGTCCGAAATTCAGTGTAGATTACAATATCAAAGACCTCCCCTTGACCCAAATTATCACGGATGTTGAGAATATTATAACAACATCTGCTGCTGAGGATGAAATAAAAGATGAACTTCGAGCAACTGCAACCAATATAATAACTAACTTTGTCCATAAATCACAACACAGTCACACAAATGACTATCACCAAAAATTAGTTAAAAAAACCCAAAGATTTCTAAAAAATAATCCTAATGTACTAGTCCTCAAATCAGATAAAACCAACAGTACAGTTCTAATGGAAAAAACTGAATACCAACAAAAAATGGAAGAGCTTTTAAGTGACTCTACCACTACCAACAACTTTTAACTGATAGAAGGAGAAATCCAACTACCAGTCTTCAAACAAAAAATAATGACTGCATTCAAAAACTATACAAAGCCGGCCAAATAGATATGATAACTAAAGCAAAGCTAGTAAAATACAATAGTGTTCCTCCTAGAATCTATGGCATGGTTAAGACCCACAAAGATAATAATCCCTTAAGACCAGTAGTCAGCTTTGTGAATAGCCCAACTTATGAAAGTGCAAAATATATAGCCAACATCCTCAAAAATCTATCAAATGACCAGTATGATATTAAGGATTCATTTCATTTTTACCCTCCATTCAAAAACTCGCACTTATCGAGGTTGGCTCGTAGTTGCAAAATCATTGGGCCAACAACAGGCTTTCAATGGGCGGAAAACTGGGTCTGGCAGAGAACACAATGATGTCGTCCAGGTAGACCAGGCAGTCCTTGCCTATTAAATCCAGTGCATTGTTCATGGCGCGCTGGAAGGTAGCTATTTTATTCAATCCGAACGCCATTGGGTATTCGTAGTTGCCCCCCAGCACGGTAAACGCAGTCTTTTTGGCCGATACGGGGTGCATGGGGATTTGATGATATCCCGATACTAAGTCAATCTTCGTGAAGTATCGGCATTTTCCCAGTAAGGCCACCGTCTCCTGCAGGTTGGGAAGGGGGTATGCATCCGCCTTGGTCAATTTATTCAGCCCTCGGTAGTCTATACACATCCGCCACTTCTGAGGTTCCTGTGGGGGCGTTTTCTTCTTTACTAGTACTACCGGAGCTGACCACGGGCTGGCTGACGGGACGATGACTCCTTCGCTCAGCAACTCCTGTAGCTGTCGTTCGACCTCAGGGCGCAGAGCGTGGGGGACGTTGTACTGTCGGTTATGCACGGGGGGGGGGGGGGCATCGCCGGTGTCGATATAATGTTTGACGGGTAGGCGGCATCCCCGCCGATCCGGCCGGTCAAACACGTGTCGAAATCGGTTTAACACTTGGGTAACTCGCTCCTGTTCTCGGGGCTCCAAGTGCTCCACTTTGTCGGCGATTCCGTGATCCGGGCCGGGTTGATCCTCCTCCCAACGTTCCACCGGGAAGGCCGCTTCGTCAACTTCCATCTTCGTGGAACCGGGTGTTGCCATGATCGATCCAATTCGGGGGAGCCGGTGGGGGCAATTTAGCAGCGTCGTTAGAACCGGTGCACTCGGAGTACTCTCGTCGTCCTTGATCTTCTTCCGCTCCCGCCGCATCTCTTCTTCCACTTGACCGATGGTTTCGCGTACCACCCTTTGTATGGTTGCTTCCAGCTCTCGTTGACCATCACACAATTGAACGGTGGGTATCCCATTTCTCATCGTGACCAACCGCAACTCCTCCCGGTATCCGGTCCTGTCCTGGTTGGGTTCATAAGTCGATGTCGACGGCATGGGGGGGTCGGGGGAGCGTAGAGCCTCCCGGACCATTCTATCGTATTCATCCTCTTCCGGAGGTGTCATCGCCTCGTACTCCTGGAACGGCCGCAACTCTTTAGTAGTCATTTCTGTACTCAGACTACTATAACTACCGCGGGCGGTATCCTCCATCTCGTCCGGCGACTCGTCCCCTGTTAGCGCCTGCACGTCCAACAGCTTTTCACGGAGCCGAGGGGGTGCGCACAACCAATTCACGGCGCTTGAGCCGCTAGCTTGATCGACCTCTTCCTCCGGAGCAGGGGGTTGGTTGCTAGTGGTATCTTCGCCGTCGCTGTCCTTCACGGCGGACGAATTTGACTCGGCGATTTCCGGGGGTGCGGCGGCTTCTGGCGGCGTCTCAGGGTCGTCGATTACTTCTACCATGGGGGTCGCCGGGTCGTGGTCTACTGTTCCCGTCTCTGCGGTTGTTGAATCCGTCGGTGTTTCCGGGGCAGGTTCCTTCGTCGGAATGATGGCTACCGAGGGGGTGACGTCCGTGGCGGCTTCGTTGCTCCGGTTCGTCTCTTCCTCGTGGTCTACCGAAGTGCTGGGGTCGACGTTGGTCACCAATCCTACGGTGATAGGTGGCAGTCGCTCATTTCCTAGGATAACCGCTTCGTTTCTTTCGGGACGCAGTACCATGGGGATTCGTCTCATGAGGTCCATGCCGAAGAGGTCCAATCCGGGCCTCTCCTTGTCAAATATTAAAAAGGTGTGGTCCAACACTCGGTCACGTACTCGTAGTGTCACGGTCTGCTCCCCACAAAACGACAAGGGCTGACCATCAGCCCCCCAAGCGACGGCGGTCGTTGGCTTCAGCGGCGTTCCCGCTACGGGTTTTGACAACACCGACACCGCGGCGCCTGTGTCCAATATCAGGTCCCGATGTTCATCGTTCAACATGACCGGGATGTGCATGGGGCGTACATGATTGTATTTCACCATAGGTACGTGTCCCGCGTCGCTTCTTCTCTTAACTAGCTCCAGGCTTCCTTCTTCTGACGACGGCAATCCCAGGGCTCCTTCCGTTCCTTCTTCTTTCCTCAGTAGCTTCCTCTTGTGACAATCTGTGATGAGGTGCTCACGAACGCCGCAGTAATCACAGAACACCATTTTCTGTGGATTACGGACACAATCCACCGGAAAGTGGTCCATTAGTTGACAGAATCCGCACGGATAGCGAGGCGTCGGACGCTGAAAAACACGGGAAGGCTGAGGGGGCGCCCGCCCTATTCTCTTCGGGCAGCGCGCTGCGAAATGTCCCGCGTTCCCGCACTCATAACACTTCTTTTCGTCCGGGCGGCTCACGGCGGCTATTTCCCACTTCGGATCTTCTTCTTCTAGTCCTAGGGTTTCTTTCAGCTCCTCGGCCCTCCTCAAGGCTTCTTCGATGGTGCTAGGGGGGTTGTTCATCAAGTGGGAACTCAACTCCTTCCTCACTCCTTTGATGAATGCCCTCAACGTACGTCGTTTAATCCATTCTTGACGCTGCGTCCGTGTGAGCTCCTCGCCCTCTTCATTTACGGCCGACTGGGCTAACCGGTGAACTCGCTCCGCGAATCTTCTTAGGGTTTCCGCTGGTAACACCTTGGCATTCCACAGGAGTGCCGCTGCTTTGGCCGGATTTTCCTTCTCGAACCAGGAGAGCATCGCCTTCTTCGCTTCATCGTAGGGGTTGGCGCCTTCGTGGTCCAATGCGTGGTCTACGAGGAATTGTTTCGCTGTTCCCTTCGCTTTCGCACGTAGTAGCCTAAGTTTCTTCTGTTGCGACAATTCACCCGCGACATCTTCGAACAATTGAAAAAAAGCTGACACTGTAATCGCACCTGGCTCATCGGGGTCCCAATTTTCGATTTCAAGAAACATAGACCGCGGAACATCGGCACTACCCCGCGAACCCTCCTCCTCCGTTACACGCGATCGTTCGGCTATCTCATTATACGACCTCAACAATCTCTCCATTTGCCTCATAAGGCCATTAGTACCTACCTCCGCATCGTCACTGTCACTATTCACCATGGCTGTGCGGTTCATTGCCATCGGGCTCACAACCAACCTACCTACAATGGTTTCTCTACCTGAGCGCGCCGCTCTAATCCCCTGCAGCTGGATCTTAATGGGTTGTTTATTACTTTAGGCGGGGTCAGTGCACGGCGTACCGTACAAAAATATCCCACCGCTTGCCACCAATTTTGTAAGCCCCTAATGAATACCCGACCAACGGTCGACAGCTTTAAGAGCGATTAAAGAAGAGAAGGTAAAAGTGAAGCTAAAGTGAATGACCTGAAGGGTCGTTGACTCCTAGTGGGCTTGATAAACAACCTGAATCCAGTACTACTCTGCAGGGAATAGGTAGAGAAATGATCAACGAATTCACAAACACGTGGTTTATTAACCAGTAAATCATACGATACAAAAATATGGAAATAGTAACAGTAAATTGGTAAATGCAAATAAATCACCTTAACTTTAACGTGCCTAGGCAAATGGTAAAATAGGTACACGATCGTTGAGAATGCAATTCTAGCAGTGTTAAAACAATCAACGTTATTCTCAATAAACTTTAGGAACTTGGCTGGAATTAAGATATTCAAAATAGTAATATCACAATAAACCGTGAAGCGGAAAAAGAGATGACAAGCAAGCGTTATCCCAATGGACCGCACCCTGAAGGGGTTTACGTTTAAGAACCTAATTGCAGCAGGGAATATTATGATTTGATTGACACTACCTTAAGTGATGGGGGTACAGGCCTGACTTGACTAGTTATACTGGGTTTGGCGTGGTTCGGCGTGGCGTGGCGTGGCGCGGGTGCGGCGCGGCGCGGCTTGGCACTGGCTTGGCGTGGGCGGCACGCGTGGAAGCGGCTTGGCGTGGCGCGGCTTGGCGTACAAAGTTCAGGCTTGGCTCAGCTGGTAGATGTGGATCGATCAAAAAAATTGGCGTGGCCGGCTTGGCGTGGCTCGGTGTGAATTATAACAGCGTAGCTTGGCGTGCTGCTTGGCGTGGAAAATCGAGCTGGTAGCTTGGCGAGTACTCGGCTTGCAATATAATCAAAAAAGTGGATCGAGGGTCCTTGTGCAACACGCGCCGGGGTCCTCACAACGTAAGGAGCGTCTTCACTACTGAAGGCGCGCCAAAAAGCGAGCTGACTCTGGAACAATACAAATCAACACAAACAGCGTAATAGCGCTTGCAGTCCTCAAAGCAGGGGAGAGAAAGGTCTTTAAAATGGAATCAGATTCACTCAATTTTTGAAGGATGCTAATTTAAAACCTACTAAATCTGATCCTTGTGTTTTCACTAATGAGGATCGTACAGCTATATTAGCGTTGTATGTCGACGACGGACTTCTCGTTGTAAAGTTTTGAAAGGACAAAAATAATATCCTACTAAATGATACAGAATTTGAGCTATATTAGCGTTGTATTGTGACGAACTTCTCGTTGGTAAAGATATACATGAATTGAGGAAAATAATATCTAAAATTGATACAGAATTTGAGGTACAATCTTGTGAAAATCCTACCTCATTTTTAGGAATGGAAATCCAAAAACATTCAGAATCTCTCAAGCTCACCCAGAAACTGTATGCAGAAAACATTTTGAAAAAGTTTGCTATGCAAGAGAGTAAACCCAAACCTACTCCTATGGTGAAATCAAATCAAGAAGACGACCCTGATGAAAAGTGTGAAACATATTTTCCTTATAGAGAAGCGGTTGGTTCACTACTTTATGCTTCCAACAAAACTCGACCAGACTTAGCTTTTTCAGTTGGTTATGCGAGTAGAAAATTACAAAACCCTTCAAGCCAAGACATAGCTAATGTCAAAAGAATTTTCCGTTATTTAAATGGAACTACGTCAGAAGGCATAACATTCATGAAAAATGGAAACATCAGCCTTGAAGCATTTTCTGACGCTGATTGGGCAGAAGATCTCAGCACAAGAAGGAGCACTACAGGCTACATAATTTTCTTTTGCGGAGGACCTATCTCGTGGGCTTCACGTCGTCAATCAAACGTCACAAAATCAAGTACTGAAAGTGAATATGTTAGTGCCGCCGATTGTTGTGCCGAATTAATGTTTCTTAAAACCTTAATTACAGAAATAATTGGTGTAGAAGTAGAAGCAAACCTAAATATTGATAATCAAAGTTCAATTAAGTTAATTAAAAATGGAATTTTACGAAGAAAGAGCAAACATATTGAAGTTAAGCATTACTTTATTAAAGAGAAGGTTGATGAAAATAAGCTAAAAATTAAATATGTTCCAACAGAAAACCAAATAGCAGATATTTTGACAAAACCGCTTGCGACAACTAAATTTAATAAGTTTAAAAGGGAAATTGTGAACTGAAATGTAATAATTGATCTCAAATTAAAATTTAAATAGTTTGGTAAAATTGAAAATGTTTGTATTTCAAATTTTGAAACATTTGGACTCTCATATGTAAGACTGATTTGAGATGTATTGTTTATTGACCAAAACTGTATTATTCTTTTATAAAAATTATAAAATTAAGAGAGGGTATTGAGATTGTAATTTAATAATTTTTGAATTCAAAGTTGAATTGTGCGCCCGCCTCAAGGACTGCTTCTGATTGGTCACACATTTTTTTTATAACCTCTCAGCTACTTTTGTTCTAACAACGTGTTCTTGTCACCTCTGCCACCAACAATGGAACTCACAGTCCTGTGCAAATTAGCTGTGGCTACAGGGGAATGGTATATGCTAAAGGGCTGTATGAACAATTATCTAAATCATTTTCAAATAAAATTAATGGTAAAATAACTTACAAAAACAAAAAAACCCTGAATAATTTAGTATTTTCCAAACTTAAATCTCCAATTCCAAATTTGAATAAAAGCAATATAGTCTACTCCATACCCTGCAACATTACCTACGTTGGAGAAACTAAACAGTATTTAAGAAATAGAATTTCAGGACATAAGTCTGATGTCAACCAATTCAAAACAACATGTGCATTAACTGAACACTCAATTAATAAAGGACACCACTTTGATTTCGATAATGCTACAATTCTGGATTTCGAAAATGTTGGCACAAAACGCAAAATTAAAGAGCTCATTTACATTTCAAAAACACCCAACTGTTGTAATAAAAAAACGGATATTGAGAGCCTCAGTAAAATTTATTGTAACATTATCAAAAAATAACAAACACGTACCTACATTCTCACATATTTCCTTCTACCAAGCAACTCCATAATTTAACTTAAGATCCATTTCACCTGTAAAACATCCATGTTCCACGCAGTAGGTTTTTTAAGTATCCAGTCAATCATTGTTAGCCTGTCACTTTTGCCCGGACGCATATATACGTTTTTTAAAATATTTTTTAGCTTCTAAACACCACCTTCAAGGTATGTTGATTAATTATTTAACTGTACTTTCTCTCTCTCTCTCTCTCTCTCTTCTAGTCATTACATTACCAAATCTGTTCTTTTCACTCAAGTACAAAATCAATAGTACCAAATCTGTCATTTTCAGTCAACAAGTCACATGTATACAAAATATCCTTTCTGCAATTATTTCCATATTAGTTATTTCTGTGTATGGTTCTTCCAGCCCTGATGAGGTTCTACAAATAGAACGAAACGTTGGCGTAAGAAATTGTAGTTTTTTATCAACCTGACTGACTCTCAAGATCCCCTACAAACTTTCTACATTTTATAAGCAGTCAAGAACTTGAGCACAGTATTTAAAATCATTGAGAAGATGTCAACAACCCACACAACAGTTACACCAGAAGAACCATTATTTCAACAGCTTCACAAACGGTATGGATCTGTATGCACTCGATTAGCCCATGAAATTGGAAGCATCTATCGGAAACTAGCGCACAAGAAAAATGACCACCTATTTCTTATAAGATGTAGAGCAGCTAAGATATATCCTTCTCATATTGTAAACAACATCAAATGTACTTACTCTTTATTGAAATCTAGTCATCCCTTCAAAAGGAATATTGAGAATGTATGTCAAAAATTCAAACAAGCTCTTCTTTCTATAGAAATCAAGATATGTCTATGGGAACTTAAACAACTCATAACTAATCAAAAAGTTAGTATAGAAAAGTTTAAAAACTTGGTTGACAACCACGCTTATCAAATATTCATCAACAAACAAACCAAATTTTATGAAAAAAATTTTCAAAGAAATCAAAACCTCCCAACTACAAAAGTTCATTCACTTGCAGAACAATAAGGTACCAGACAAATCTAATACTAATAATTGGTTAGTAAATCTCACTAAATTAGAGGTCCCACCAGAAGCAAAAGAACTCCTAAGTCTTGGTCCGAAATTCAGTGTAGATTACAATATCAAAGACCTCCCCTTGACCCAAATTATCACGGATGTTGAGAATATTATAACAACATCTGCTGCTGAGGATGAAATAAAAGATGAACTTCGAGCAACTGCAACCAATATAATAACTAACTTTGTCCATAAATCACAACACAGTCACACAAATGACTATCACCAAAAATTAGTTAAAAAAACCCAAAGATTTCTAAAAAATAATCCTAATGTACTAGTCCTCAAATCAGATAAAACCAACAGTACAGTTCTAATGGAAAAAACTGAATACCAACAAAAAATGGAAGAGCTTTTAAGTGACTCTACCACCTACCAACTTTTAACTGATAGAAGGAGAAATCCAACTACCAGTCTTCAAACAAAAAATAATGACTGCATTCAAAAACTATACAAAGCCCCACTTGAAGCCGCAGAACTTTCAGAAGGCAGATAACTAGACCCACCTCAGGGCTCCCGACCATCAGACGGCAGCCAGTAGTATCTTTGCTCTTCAGTGAAAAACACCTCTCTCTCGTGTGTTTAGTCGTCCATCCCCGTCCTGTTTGTTATTTGATCCGTTCGTAGAACGCCCCCCAGATCGCGATCCGCACCGCGCTATACGTTGTGTTGTGTTTGTTGAATTTGTTACAGAGTCAGCTGCTTTTGCTTGCCTTATCCGAAGGGAAGTCGCTACCATCCTTACAAAACAATCTATCAAAGGACCCCTATGATATTTTCGTCAGCTTACGCTCCATTAAAGCCACAAGCCACGCCAAGCTACCAGCTCGATTCACACCTGAGCCACGCCAAGCCGCCAAGCTACTAGCTCGATTCAATGAACCCACCCGAGCCACGCCAGCCAGCCGCGCCATTTTCAAAAACTGCCAAGCCACCTGCCACGCCCAACAACGCCAGCCGAGCCACGCCAAGCCGAGCCACGCCGAGCCACGCCGAACCCAGAACCCCTAGTCAAGTCAGGCCTGTAACCCCCATCACTTAAGGTAGTGTCAGTCAATTTATATTACTCCCTGCTGCAACTAGGTTTGTTTGAATTAGACCCCTTCAGGGCACATATAGCTAACTTAACTCTCTCATTGATATCAAATCGTTCCGCTTCACGGTATATTGTAGTAAAACTACTTATCTTCAAATTGCAACCAGCCAAGTTCTTAAATTTCGTTGATAATAACGTTTTATACTTGTGTTTTTTGATAACACTATAATTTCACCAAGTTGTGTGTCAATTGCCATTATTCGTGAAGCACGTTACCTTTTAAGTTGTGTTATTTGAACTTACCAATTTACCACCATACTTTCTGTATTATTGTACGATTTGTTTTACTGGTTAATAAACCACGTGTTTGTGAATTCGTTGATCATTTCTCTACCTATTCCCTGCAGAGTAATACTGGATCCAGGTTGTTTAACAAGCCTGTTAGGAGTCAACGACCCTTCAGGTCACTTACCTTAGCTTCACCTTTCAAATTACTTTCTTTATTTGCTCTTAAAGCTAACGACCGTTGGTCGTATATACATTAGGGGCTTACAAAATTGGTGGCAAGCGGTGGGATATTTTTGTACGGTACGCCGTGCACTGACCCCGCCTAAAGTAATAAACAACCCATTAAGATCCAGCTGCAGGGGATTAGAGCTGCGCGCTCAGGTAGAGAAACCATTGTAGGTAGGTTGGTTGTGAGCCCGATGGCAATGAACCGCACAGCCATGGTGAATAGTGACAGTGACGATGCGGAGGTAGGTACTAATGGCCTTATGAGGCAAATGGAGAGATTGTTGAGGTCGTATAATGAGATAGCCGAACGATCGCGTGTAACGGAGGAGGAGGGTTCGCGGGGTAGTGCCGATGTTCCGCGGTCTATGTTTTTAGAAATCGAAAATTGGGACCCCGATGAGCCAGGTGCGATTACAGTGTCAGCATTTTTTCAGTTGTTCGAAGATGTCGCGGGTGAATTGTCGCAACAGAAGAAACTTAGGCTACTACGTGCGAAAGCGAAGGGAACAGCGAAGCAATTCCTCGTAGACCACGCATTGGACCACGAAGGCGCCAACCCCTACGATGAAGCAAAGAAGGCGATGCTCTCCTGGTTCGAGAAGGAAAATCCGGCCAAAGCAGCGGCCCTCCTGTGGAATGCCAAGGTGTTACCAGCGGAAACCCTGAGAAGATTTGCAGAGCGAGTCCACCGGTTGGCCCAGTCAGCAGTTAATGAAGAGGGCGAGGAGCTCACACGGACGCAGCGTCAAGAATGGATTAAACGGCGTACGTTGAGGGCATTCATCAAAGGAGTGAGGAAGGAGTTGAGTTCCCACTTGATGAACAACCCCCCTAACACCATCGAAGAAGCCTTGAGGAGGGCTGAGGAGCTGAAAGAAACCTTAGGGCTGGAAGAAGAAGACCCTAAGTGGGAAATAGCAGCCGTAAGCCGCCCGGACGAAAGGAAGTGCTACGAATGCGGAAACGTCGGACATTTCGCAGCGCGTTGCCCGAAAAGAGTAGGGCGGGCGCCCCCTCAGCCGTCCCGTGTTTTTCAGCGCCCGACGCCTCGCTATCCCTGTGGGTTTTGTCAACTCATGGACCACTTCCCGGTGGATTGCGTCCGTAACCCGCAGAAAATGGTTTTCTGCGATTATTGTGGAGTTCGCGAACACCTCATCACGGACTGTCATAAAAGGAAGCTACTGAGGACGGAAGAAGGTGCGGAAGGGGCCCTGGGACTGCCGCCCCCGGAAGAAGGAAGCAGAGAATTGGTCAAGAGACGAAGCGATGCGGGACACGTACCTATGGTTAAATATAACCACGTACGCCCCATGCACATCCCGGTCACGTTGAACGGTGAACACCGGGACCTGATACTGGACACAGGTGCCGCAGTGTCAGTGTTATCGAAACCGGTAGCGGGAACACCGCTGAAACCCACTACCGCGGTCGCCTGGGGAGCTGATGGTCAGCCCTTGTTGTTTTGTGGGGAGCAGACCGTGACACTACGAGTACGTGACCGAGTGTTGGACCACACCTTTTTAATATTTGACAAGGAGAGGCCCGGATTGGACCTCTTCGGCATGGACCTCATGAGACGAATGCGCCCCGAAAGAAACGAAGCGGTTATCCTGGGAAATGAACGACCACCACCCATCACTGTCGGTTTGGTGACCAACGTCGACCCCAGCACTTCGGTAGACAACGAGGAAGAGACGAACCAGAGCAGCGAAGCTGCCACGGACATCACTCCCTCGGTAGCCATCATCCCGACGAAGGAACCTGTTCCGGAAACACCGACGGATTCTACGACCGCAGATACGGGCGCCGTTCACGAGCGACACCTGTGATGAAGGTAATTGACGACCCCGAGACGCCGTCGGAACCTCAGGCACAAGCAGTCACACCCCCGGAGGAGGACGAGTACGATGAGATCGTCAGGGAGGCTCTACGCTCCCCTGACCCTCCGATGCCTTCCACGTCGACCTATGAACCAGATAGGGATATGACCTGCTATCGGGAGGAACTGCGTCTGGTCACGATGCGGAATGGAATACCAACCATTCAGCTGTGCGATGGTCGACGGGAATTGGAAGCGACCATACAGAGGGTGGTGCGCGAAACCATCGGCCAAGAGGAAGAAGAAATGAGGCGGGAGCGGAAGAAGATCAAGGACGATGAGGTCACTCCGAGTGCACCGGTTGACGACGCTGCCCGGCCGCCCCCACCAGCCCCCCGAATTGGATCAATTATGGCGACACCTGGTTCCGCGCATATGGAAGTCGACAAGGCGGCCTACCGTTCTCTCCCTCTCAAAAGCACAGGGTATAGCCCTAATTTTCTGACTTATGGGCGAGAATTACGACTCCCCAATACCACCCCCTGGCAGGAGAGTTACGACCCCGACTACACATCTTCCCTGCAGAAGCTACACGACGCTCGACGAGTGGCCAAAAGATGTTTGGATAAGGCCTGGAAACAGCAAGCCGCACGAATGAATGACCGACGTCTTCCTCGTGCTTTTGAAGTAGGAGACCCGGTATACCTCAGGGCCCTCCAGACCCCCGCTACGGAGTGCCGCAAATTCTGGAGCCCCTGGACCGGGCCATGGTACGTTGTATCCCGCCTTTCCAACGTCACTTACGAGATACGCGATGTGCTAGGGAAAAACAAACAGGTAGTGCACCTGAACTGCCTAAAACCCGCTTCGGTAGAGGGTGTGCCCGACGAGGCCTTCGTAGACAACCTGCCCCAAGAGGTCCCTGCCCCCGTTCCGCCCACAAGGGACGTATTAGGAGACCAAGACCGCTGGGAGTTGGACAAAGCCTGGGAACATGAGCACAACTATAGCGACCCCGGAAGCCCCGAAGACGCACTGGAAACCGCTATGATTGACCCCCCGCCGTGCTCCCCCGAAAACCCCCCTGCTCCGCGGTACGAACTTAGAGCGAGACCGGTGCGAGACTACAGGAAGATGCACGTCACTGGCGCCCTCGCTGGTGTGGTTCAGAACCCTGACGGACTGGGTTGGCTGGACCCAAAAAGCTTCTGTAAACTCATGGACTTGACTACTGGAGGTTATATCAAACCCCAGCTCACTGAGCGGAGGAAGGTATTGTAAGAAACCACTCAAACTATGCAAAAGCTACGTAAAATTGTATATATATGTATCTTTGTTACAATTGTTTGTTTATTGATAATTTCGTGTAAATTATTTGTAATAATAGAAAATAAGTCGTGTACCGTATAAGTGGCCATATTATTCCACGTTCTTCCTCCTGCCCACTCATTCAGAACCAGAGTAATATAGGTAATTATAAATCAAACTGAATTGGGGGAACTCAATGATAGGACAACATAACTTAACCTTATAATTAACATGATAATATATTGCATGTCCATGAGTATAGGTAGGATTGAATTAGGTATAAGCAGGATGATGCAGCAGGGACTAGGAATGTTCAAATTATTGTGCCAACTATTGTATGTGAAAGTGATGGAGGGGTAATGCCTTGACTTTATCCACAGAAAGCCTTTCCCCTGCCAAATCTGGATGAAGAGGGCTTGCCGACGAGGACGTCGGCCACCGGAAGGGGGAGGGATGTAGGCCCCCGGCCGCCACACCCGCCCCCAAGGAAGATAACCGCAAGGGGTTTCACCCCCCAGCCACCCTCAAGAAGGCGCAGGCGGCAGGGAAGGGCGGGGCTACCCCCAGCGTAGTCGACCTGTTCCCCCTCTCGGGCCCCACTTGAGGCCGCAGAGAGGGAGGTAAGGCAGAGTGGGGACTAGACCCACCTCAGGGCTCCCGACCATCAGACGGCAGCCAGTAGTATCTTTGCTCTTCAGTGAAAAACACCTCTCTCTCGTGTGTTTAAATATAATTCCCATAAACATCCTGTTCTTTATTTGAGTTGAATAAAATATAAGAACGCCCCTTTACATGTTCTTTTCCAGATACATGATTAACATCCGCCGTACTTCAATCTATTCATTGAAGAACCTGATATTAGTTTGTTGCAAAAATTTGTTACAGAGTCTCTCTCGAAATTCAAAAAAGCTCGCCTTCCTAAGGGAAATCAATTGAGCTATCATATTGAAATATGTTAATAGGACAAATCCATGTATAACTAATATGCCATCTTATTATTTCAATTTAGTTGAAATCTTGTAAACGTTCTTCCCACGCCATAAGAATACAAATAGAACAAAATACCAATTTAACTTTGTTGTGTTTGTTGAATTTGTTACGCAGGAGATCAGCTCGCACTTACCGCCTTCCAAAGGAAGTCTCTCTACGTAAACGAGGAATTCAATGTTTATAGACGCGCCAAGCAAATCGATTTTCAAACCAGAAATCAAAGCCACGCCAAGCTACCAGCTCGATTCACCTCCCGAGCCCACGCCAAGCCGAGCCACGCCAAGAAGCTCATTCAATTTACCCAAGAGCCACGCTAATACTAAGAATTGGTTAACCAGAGCTCACTAAAGCCATTCCCACCACTTTCAAACGCCAAAAGAACCCCTAGTCAAGTCAGGCCTGTGGTCCATCACTTAAGGTAGTGTCAGTCAATTTACATTACTCCCTGCTGCAACTAGGTTTGTTGAAAAATTAGTCCCCCCTTCAGGGCACATATAGTTAACTTAACTCTCTCATTGATATCAAACCGTTCCGCTTCACGGTATATTGTAGTAAAACTACTTATCTTCAAATTGCAACCAGCCAAGTTCTTAAATTTCGTTGATAATAACGTTTTATACTTGTGTTTTTTGATAACACTATAATTTCACCAAGTTGTGTGTCAATTGCCATTATTCGTGAAGCACGTTACCTTTTAAGTTGTGTTATTTGAACTTACCAATTTACCACCATACTTTCTGTATTATTGTACGATTTGTTTTACTGGTTAATAAACCACGTGTTGGTGAATTTCGTTACTTATTTCTCTACCTATTCCCTGCAAAGTAATACTGGATCCAGGTTGTTTAACAAGCCCGTTAGGAGTCAACGACCCTTCAGGTCACTTACCTTAGCTTCACCTTTCAAATTACTTTCTTTATTTGCACTTAAAGCTAACGACCGTTGGTCGTATATACATTAGGGGCTTACACTACCACCTACCAACTTTTAACTGATAGAAGGAGAAATCCAACTACCAGTCTTCAAACAAAAAATAATGACTGCATTCAAAAACTATACAAAGCCGGCCAAATAGATATGATAACTAAAGCAAAGCTAGTAAAATACAATAGTGTTCCTCCTAGAATCTATGGCATGGTTAAGACCCACAAAGATAATAATCCCTTAAGACCAGTAGTCAGCTTTGTGAATAGCCCAACTTATGAAAGTGCAAAATATATAGCCAACATCCTCAAAAATCTATCAAATGACCAGTATGATATTAAGGATTCATTTCATTTTTACAACTCCATTAAAGATAAAATCATACCCCCTGGATATATTCTGGCGTCTCTTGATGTTCAATCCCTTTTTACTAACATTCCATTGGATTTAGTCAACACTTTAATTAGGGAAAACTGGGATATACTGGCCAACCACACCAATATTGAGAGAAACTACTTTCTCCAACTTCTTGGCCTATGTATAAATGAAGGATATTTCCAGTATGAAGATAAACTTTATTTTATTCAAGATGGGGTTGCAATGGGATCACCCTGCACTCCAATTCTCGCAAATATAGTTACCAATAAATTACTAAATCGTATCATACCCCAACTTCCTTTTCAATTACCATTTATATACAAATTTGTTGACGATATTTATTTAGCTATTCCTGAAAATTCCAAAGATACCGTTCTTACTTTGTTCAATAGTTATCACAATAAACTTCAATTTACCATCGAATTAGAAAATAATTTACAACTACCCTTCTTAGATACACTAACTACTAGAAATGAAACAACTGGAAGTATTGATGTAGATTGGTGGAAAAAACCACTGAAAACTGATAGGTTCCTCAACTACAAATCAAATCATCCACTTGGTCAAAAAATCAATGCTGCTATCAATCTAAAAAATCGAGCAATTAAACTTAGTGACCCTCAATACCACAAAAAAAACTTGAACATAGTAAAGAACATTTTAGAGACAAACAATTTCCCACGTACTCTAATCAACTCCATTATTCATAATAGTTCTATTAATCATCAAAATCTACTTCAACTAAGTTCTCCTTCAAATAATAACCCCACCCACAACACTAATCCATCTAACACTTCAGTGTCTCCCCCTGTCACCTCTGCCACCAACAATGGAACTCACAGTCCTGTGCAAATTAGCTGTGGCTACAGGGGAATGGTATATGCTAAAGGGCTGTATGAACAATTATCTAAATCATTTTCAAATAAAATTAATGGTAAAATAACTTACAAAAACAAAAAAACCCTGAATAATTTAGTATTTTCCAAACTTAAATCTCCAATTCCAAATTTGAATAAAAGCAATATAGTCTACTCCATACCCTGCAACATTACCTACGTTGGAGAAACTAAACAGTATTTAAGAAATAGAATTTCAGGACATAAGTCTGATGTCAACCAATTCAAAACAACATGTGCATTAACTGAACACTCAATTAATAAAGGACACCACTTTGATTTCGATAATGCTACAATTCTGGATTTCGAAAATGTTGGCACAAAACGCAAAATTAAAGAGCTCATTTACATTTCAAAAACACCCAACTGTTGTAATAAAAAAACGGATATTGAGAGCCTCAGTAAAATTTATTGTAACATTATCAAAAAATAACAAACACGTACCTACATTCTCACATATTTCCTTCTACCAAGCAACTCCATAATTTAACTTAAGATCCATTTCACCTGTAAAACATCCATGTTCCACGCAGTAGGTTTTTTAAGTATCCAGTCAATCATTGTTAGCCTGTCACTTTTGCCCGGACGCATATATACGTTTTTTAAAATATTTTTTAGCTTCTAAACACCACCTTCAAGGTATGTTGATTAATTATTTAACTGTACGCATATATTGAAAATATTTTTTAGCTTCTAAACACCACCTCTCTCTTCTCTCTCTCTCTCTCTCTCTTCTAGTCATTACATTACCAAATCTGTTCTTTTCACTCAAGTACAAAATCAATAGTACCAAATCTGTCATTTTCAGTCAACAAGTCACATGTATACAAAATATCCTTTCTGCAATTATTTCCATATTAGTTATTTCTGTGTATGGTTCTTCCAGCCCTGATGAGGTTCTACAAATAGAACGAAACGTTGGCGTAAGAAATTGTAGTTTTTTATCAACCTGACTGACTCTCAAGATCCCCTACAAACTTTCTACATTTTATAAGCAGTCAAGAACTTGAGCACAGTATTTAAAATCATTGAGAAGATGTCAACAACCCACACAACAGTTACACCAGAAGAACCATTATTTCAACAGCTTCACAAACGGTATGGATCTGTATGCACTCGATTAGCCCATGAAATTGGAAGCATCTATCGGAAACTAGCGCACAAGAAAAATGACCACCTATTTCTTATAAGATGTAGAGCAGCTAAGATATATCCTTCTCATATTGTAAACAACATCAAATGTACTTACTCTTTATTGAAATCTAGTCATCCCTTCAAAAGGAATATTGAGAATGTATGTCAAAAATTCAAACAAGCTCTTCTTTCTATAGAAATCAAGATATGTCTATGGGAACTTAAACAACTCATAACTAATCAAAAAGTTAGTATAGAAAAGTTTAAAAACTTGGTTGACAATCACACTTATCAAATATTCATCAACAAACAAACCAAATTTTATGAAAAAAATTTTCAAAGAAATCAAAACCTCCCAACTACAAAAGTTCATTCACTTGCAGAACAATAAGGTACCAGACAAATCTAATACTAATAATTGGTTAGTAAATCTCACTAAATTAGAGGTCCCACCAGAAGCAAAAGAACTCCTAAGTCTTGGTCCGAAATTCAGTGTAGATTACAATATCAAAGACCTCCCCTTGACCCAAATTATCACGGATGTTGAGAATATTATAACAACATCTGCTGCTGAGGATGAAATAAAAGATGAACTTCGAGCAACTGCAACCAATATAATAACTAACTTTGTCCATAAATCACAACACAGTCACACAAATGACTATCACCAAAAATTAGTTAAAAAAACCCAAAGATTTCTAAAAAATAATCCTAATGTACTAGTCCTCAAATCAGATAAAACCAACAGTACAGTTCTAATGGAAAAAACTGAATACCAACAAAAAATGGAAGAGCTTTTAAGTGACTCTACCACCTACCAACTTTTAACTGATAGAAGGAGAAATCCAACTACCAGTCTTCAAACAAAAAATAATGACTGCATTCAAAAACTATACAAAGCCGGCCAAATAGATATGATAACTAAAGCAAAGCTAGTAAAATACAATAGTGTTCCTCCTAGAATCTATGGCATGGTTAAGACCCACAAAGATAATAATCCCTTAAGACCAGTAGTCAGCTTTGTGAATAGCCCAACTTATGAAAGTGCAAAATATATAGCCAACATCCTCAAAAATCTATCAAATGACCAGTATGATATTAAGGATTCATTTCATTTTTACAACTCCATTAAAGATAAAATCATACCCCCTGGATATATTCTGGCGTCTCTTGATGTTCAATCCCTTTTTACTAACATTCCATTGGATTTAGTCAACACTTTAATTAGGGAAAACTGGGATATACTGGCCAACCACACCAATATTGAGAGAAACTACTTTCTCCAACTTCTTGGCCTATGTATAAATGAAGGATATTTCCAGTATGAAGATAAACTTTATTTTATTCAAGATGGGGTTGCAATGGGATCACCCTGCGCTCCAATTCTCGCAAATATAGTTACCAATAAATTACTAAATCATATCATACCCCAACTTCCTTTTCAATTACCATTTATATACAAATTTGTTGACGATATTTATTTAGCTATTCCTGAAAATTCCAAAGATACCGTTCTTACTTTGTTCAATAGTTATCACAATAAACTTCAATTTACCATCGAATTAGAAAATAATTTACAACTACCCTTCTTAGATACACTAACTACTAGAAATGAAACAACTGGAAGTATTGATGTAGATTGGTGGAAAAAACCACTGAAAACTGATAGGTTCCTCAACTACAAATCAAATCATCCACTTGGTCAAAAAATCAATGCTGCTATCAATCTAAAAAATCGAGCAATTAAACTTAGTGACCCTCAATACCACAAAAAAAACTTGAACATAGTAAAGAACATTTTAGAGACAAACAATTTCCCACGTACTCTAATCAACTCCATTATTCATAATAGTTCTATTAATCATCAAAATCAACTTCAACTAAGTTCTCCTTCAAATAATAACCCCACCCACAACACTAATCCATCTAACACTTCAGTGTCTCCCCCTGTCACCTCTGCCACCAACAATGGAACTCACAGTCCTGTGCAAATTAGCTGTGGCTACAGGGGAATGGTATATGCTAAAGGGCTGTATGAACAATTATCTAAATCATTTTCAAATAAAATTAATGGTAAAATAACTTACAAAAACAAAAAAACCCTGAATAATTTAGTATTTTCCAAACTTAAATCTCCAATTCCAAATTTGAATAAAAGCAATATAGTCTACTCCATACCCTGCAACATTACCTACGTTGGAGAAACTAAACAGTATTTAAGAAATAGAATTTCAGGACATAAGTCTGATGTCAACCAATTCAAAACAACTGAACACTCAATAAATAAAGGACACCACTTTGATTTCGATAATGCTACAATTCTGGATTTTGAAAATGTAGTAGTTATCCTACTTTGCTGCCCCTAGAGGCAATAAAATATTAAGCCCCACCCACTTGGTTCTAATTGGTCTGAGTGCCATTCGCTTTTTAACGTTCATTGCTGTAAAAACTGTTCTCGAATTTTCCCGTAATAAACGGTCATTATTACTCACGCAAGTTTATTATTTCTCTGCCTAAACAATAGGTTATGGGCTCAGAGAAGTAATTAATTTGACTGTTCGAATAATCGGTGGTGAATAGTTGTTCGTTAGCGTGGTCTGTGTTGGCTAAACTTGTCCTCGTGGTCTGTCCCGTGTGTCAGTGCTGAACAGTTTCGCTATTACGATGTCGACGGTTTCGCAGCAAAATAACATTCGGTTGTTCGACGGGAATGGTTTCGAGACGTGGGTATATCGGATTGAACGATTATTGGATCGGCATGGTTGTTGGGAGGTGATTGAGAAAGATCGGCCGACAGAAACGCCCGACGGTTCCACCATTAAAATGTGGGATAAAAACAACAGTAAAGCCATGGATCTCATCGTACAGTCTACGGCGGATTGTGTTCTCGATTTAATCAGGCCCCTGAAAACGGCAAAGAAAATGATCGACACCCTGAAGAGTACGTACGTACAGAAAAGCATGAGCTCGAGAATCGTCCTTCAGAAAAGGTTACGAAATCTGAAGTTTAATTTCGAAGTCCCTATACAAAGCTACCTGGTAGAATTCGACAAATTAATTCTTGATTTGAAGGAAGTGGGCGCTGAAATTAGCGACGAAGAATATATCACGCAGCTTCTCAGTTCGTTACCGGATAATTTCAACCCAGTCATCCAGGCGATCGATGTTTTGTTGAGTTCAAGCGCCGAAAACAAAAAGTTAGTGACGAGGGAATTTGTCAAGAATCGACTGATGGCAGCCCCTGGATTTAGTGAGGTGAAAAATGAAGAGAAATCGGAGAGCAACGACCCTGGTCATGCATTTCTTGGTCGGGATCAACGAAATTCCAGAAATTATCAGTCACCGAGACGTAATCATCGAAGCCATTTTGTTCGTGGAAACCAAACCGTCGGAAGTAACAAGTCGGGATCAGGTATTTCTAGCGCAAAACAGTCAGGTGCTAAATTCAGAGGGCGCTGTTTTCGGTGCAATGGCCGAGGACACCAAAAGTGGCAGTGTCCGTCACCGAGTAGCTTCGAGACAGCTAATGTTGCTCAGAACCAACTAACCGAACATAGTGAAGAAGAAGAAGAAGTTGCGTTTATCAGTGAGCAGGTTATAAACAATTCATTTGTTGCTTCGGATTTCGTAATAGATTTTTGCGTGGATTCTGGTTGTTCGCAAAGTATGATTCAGTCGAATTTGAAAAACCATCTTAAGAATTGCAGGAAAATTGATCGGAAAATCGGTGTCGCGAAAGCCGGTGAATGTATTACGGCAACTTTTGTGGGCGATCTGCCGGTGACATCGGTCAACAACACAAGGGTGGCTCTCAGGGATCTTCTCGTTTGTCCTGATCTTACATGTAATTTAATCAGTGTCAAGCAGATGGTTGATAGCGGTCTCGACGTTACTTTTGAGGGTGATCGTGTGGACATTTCCAAGGATGGTTACTCGGTACTGAATGGAGAGCGGCGTGGAAACCTCTATTGGATTACAGTAAAGATACGTGAAGGTGTGGATGCTCATGTTGCCTCAGCTACACTCGTTCATCGCCGTATGGGACATTCATGCAGGTTCTCACCAGGAGTTCCCGTATGTGAGGTATGTTTAAAAGCAAAACAGTCTCAGAGACCATTTCTTGAACAAATGCCAGCAGAAAGAAGGGCAAAGGAATTGCTTGAGATTGTATCAACTGATGTGATAGGAAAAATATCCCCGATATCTTTTGGGGGATACAATTATTTTGTGACATTTCTAGACTCATACAGCAATTTTGGAGTGATATACCTCATGCAATCAAAGAGTGAGGTGCTCCAATGTTTCACAAAATATTTAAACATGGTAAAAAACAAATTTGGTCGATACCCAAAATACATTCGTCTAGATAATGCCAAGGAAAATAGCTCTGGCCAGCTGAAACAGATTTGCTCCAATTTCGGAATAGAATTGATGTATAATATTCCCAGATGCCCCCAGAATAATGGAAAATGCGAGCGGTATGGGAAAAGCATTACACAGATGGCCCGATGTTTGCTCTTTGACTCTGGCCTGAATCATGAGATGTGGTCAGAAGCAGTTTTGGCGGCATGTTATTTGATGAACCGCCTTCCATCTAGGGCGATAGAGCCAGGCAAAACGCCCGCTCATTTATGGCTTGGATTTCCGCCAGATATGTCAAAAATAAGAGTGTTTGGATGTGTTGCACATGCGTACATTCCAGTTGAAGACAGAAATGGTAAATGGGCTGAAAGATCGAGGCGATTAATTTTCGTGGGGTGGACCCACAATGGTTGGCGGTTATTTGACGAAAATAGGCGAAAGATAGTGACAGCCCGGTCAGTGGTGTTCAATGAAAATCCGAACACATCTCAAGTCGATATGGAAGATGTGTGGCAAGAAAAATCTGGTTCACCAGAGGAATCAAACACAACACAGATCAAGTCGTCCCCCAAAACGACGGAGCAGCGCAGTTCATTTTTGAAAGGAATCCGGAACTGCAATTCCGACAACTCCAGTGTCCAGTGGGAACCACAAAGGCATTCCAGTACCAGTTTTGCAGCGTGATAATGTTCATGCACAGGAGGTGAGACGAGGAGAGCGAGTCAGACGACCTCCTAAACATTTTGAGGACTACGTCCACGCATTGGCCTTCTCCGCCACTGATGATGAAGACTCAACGCCTAGAACGTTCCAAGAGGCCATAAAAAATGGATGGGAAGAGGCAGTAAAGAAGGAATTAGAATCTCAAGAGCAGAATAAGACCTGGGAAGTCGTGGATGCTGCCCCGCCGGATGTACCTGTCATCGACTCCAGATGGGTATTCACGAAGAAAACGGATGCTGATGGAATGAAAATTTTCAAGGCCCGTTTGGTAGCAAGAGGATTTCAGCAACCTGCGATCGACGACGAAATAGTCTATAGTCCTTGTGCAAGGTTGCAAAGCCTCCGCCTATGCCTCGTGATTGCCGTGGAAAGAAACTTGAAAATTATTCAACTCGATTGCAAGACAGCATTCCTCAAGTCAAGACTCCCTGAGCCAGTATATATGAAGCCACCCGAGGGAACCAACATACCTGAAGGAAGAATATGCAAATTGGTCAAAAGTCTATATGGTCTACGTCAGAGTTCGAAATGCTTCAACGACCTCGTCAACGTAAAACTTATTAATTTGAATTTCAAAAGATCGTTAGCTGATCCTTGTCTTTATTATTCTGAAAAGATTTTGATCCTAGTTTGGATTGACGACTTCATGCTTTTTTCAAAAACTGAGAGAGATGCGATAGAATTTTGTGATAAATTGAAAGTATTTTTTGAACTGAAGATGTATAAATTTGAAAACAAAATGAATTATCTGGGTCTGGAGATACATATATCTGATAGTAAAATCACCATCAATCAAACATCTCTGATTGATAAAATCATTTCGATGTTAGAAATGCAAAATGCTAAGGCGCATAATATTCCTGTCACGCCAAATCTTAATTTAATGAAAACTGATAACTGTGATACTATTGTTCCTTATAGAGAATTAGTTGGAAGTTTAATGTATATCATGTTGGGCACTCGCCCGGATATTGGGTTCGCTGTTTCATATTTTGGAAGATTCCAAAACAATTATTCTGTAGGTCATTTCAATTACCTTAAAAATGTAGTTCGTTACTTGAAAGGAACCCGAAGCATGGGTTTAGTCTATTGCAAATCAAATTCCAAGGACATTATAATTACTGCATACGCAGACTCGGATTTTGCCTCAGATACGAACGACCGAAAGAGTATTTCTGGTTATTTGATAAAATTGAACGATAAGATTATAAGTTGGTGTTCCAAGAAACAGGAAATAGTTGCTTTGTCATCCAGTGAGGCTGAGTTTGTTTCTTTGGCACAATGTTGTAAAGAATTGCTTTTTGTAAATACTGTCATCACGGAATTGTCAATTGATTGTAATGATTATGTTATAATTTATGAGGACAACCAATCAGCCATAAAAATGGCTTCAACTCTGGAAACAAAACGTAGCAAACACATTGACGTTAAGTATCATTTCGTAAAGAACCTTGTTGCCAGTGGCAAATTCAAAATTGAGTTCATTCCAACTGAGTTTCAGATCGCCGATATTTTGACCAAAGGTCTTTCATACGTTAAATTTGAAAAATTGAGAAAGGGGCTTAACCTCGAATAAAATATGTTGTATTATCATTGTATTAGCGTTCAGGGATTTGTTTTAATATGATATAATTTT
>JAVIWC010002010.1:0-33308 GCA_031894815.1 Creontiades dilutus
TTTCGGGGTGCTGAACACGAATCTGAAGTCCGTTTTTCGATAAAACGCTTCCTTCATGGTTATTTTCGCGATTTTTCATCAAAATTGCTCAAAAATTAACTCTGTTTAATCGCTTTCAAACCTACTCTCTAAGGGGTTTTCGGGGTGCTGAACACGAATCTGAAGTCCGTTTTTCGATAAAACGCTTCCTTCATGGTTATTTTCGCGATTTTTCATCAAAATTGCTCAAAAATTATCTCTGTTTAATCCCTTTCAAACCTACTCTCTAAGGGGTTTTTCGGGGTGCTGAACACGAATCTGAAGTCCGTTTTTCGATAAAACGCTTCCTTCATGGTTATTTTCGCGATTTTTCATCAAAATTGCTCAAAAATTATCTCTGTTTAATCCCTTTCAAACCTACTCTCTAAGGGGTTTTTCGGGGTGCTGAACACGAATTCTGAAGTCCGTTTTTCGATAAAACGCTTCCTTCATGGTTATTTTCGCGATTTTTCATCAAAATTGCTCAAAAATTATCTCTGTTTAATCCCTTTCAAACCTACTCTCTAAGGGGTTTTTCGGGGTGCTGAACACGAATTCTGAAGTCCGTTTTTCGATAAAACGCTTCCTTCATGGTTATTTTCGCGATTTTTCATCAAAATTGCTCAAAAATTATCTCTGTTTAATCCCTTTCAAACCTACTCTCTAAGGGGTTTTTCGGGGTGCTGAACACGAATCTGAAGTCCGTTTTTCGATAAAACGCTTCCTTCATGGTTATTTTCGCGATTTTTCATCAAAATTGCTCAAAAATTATCTCTGTTTAATCCCTTTCAAACCTACTCTCTAAGGGGTTTTTCGGGGTGCTGAACACGAATTTGAAGTCCGTTTTTAAAACGCTTCCTTCATGGTTATTTTCGCGATTTTTCATCAAAATTGCTCAAAAATTATCTCTGTTTAATCCTTTCAAACCTACTCTCTAAGGGTTTTTCGGGGTGCTGAACACGAATCTGAAGTCCGTTTTTCGATAAAACGCTTCCTTCATGGTTATTTTCGCGATTTTTCATCAAAATTGCTCAAAAATTATCTCTGTTTAATCCCTTTCAAACCTACTCTCTAAGGGGTTTTTCGGGGTGCTGAACACGAATTCGAAGTCCGTTTTTCGATAAAACGCTTCCTTCATGGTTATTTTCGCGATTTTTCATCAAAATTGCTCAAAAATTATCTCTGTTTAATCCCTTTCAAACCTACTCTCTAAGGGGTTTTTCGGGGTGCTGAACACGAATTCGAAGTCCGTTTTTCGATAAAACGCTTCCTTCATGGTTATTTTCGCGATTTTTCATCAAAATTGCTCAAAAATTATCTCTGTTTAATCCCTTTCAAACCTACTCTCTAAGGGGTTTTTCGGGGTGCTGAACACGAATTCGAAGTCCGTTTTTCGATAAAACGCTTCCTTCATGGTTATTTTCGCGATTTTTCATCAAAATTGCTCAAAAATTATCTCTGTTTAATCCCTTTCAAACCTACTCTCTAAGGGGTTTTTCGGGGTGCTGAACACGAATTCGAAGTCCGTTTTTCGATAAAACGCTTCCTTCATGGTTATTTTCGCGATTTTTCATCAAAATTGCTCAAAAATTATCTCTGTTTAATCCCTTTCAAACCTACTCTCTAAGGGGTTTTTTGGGGTGCTGAACACGAATTCGAAGTCCGTTTTTCGATAAAACGCTTCCTTCATGGTTATTTTCGCGATTTTTCATCAAAATTGCTCAAAAATTATCTCTGTTTAATCCCTTTCAAACCTACTCTCTAAGGGGTTTTTCGGGGTGCTGAACACGAATTCTGAAGTCCGTTTTTCGATAAAACGCTTCCTTCATGGTTATTTTCGCGATTTTTCATCAAAATTGCTCAAAAAATTATCTCTGTTTAATCCCTTTCAAACCTACTCTCTAAGGGGTTTTTCGGGGTGCTGAACACGAATTCTGAAGTCCGTTTTTCGATAAAACGCTTCCTTCATGGTTATTTTCGCGATTTTTCATCAAAATTGCTCAAAAATTATCTCTGTTTAATCCCTTTCAAACCTACTCTCTAAGGGGTTTTTCGGGGTGCTGAACACGAATTCGAAGTCCGTTTTTCGATAAAACGCTTCCTTCATGGTTATTTTCGCGATTTTTCATCAAAATTGCTCAAAAATTATCTCTGTTTAATCCCTTTCAAACCTACTCTCTAAGGGGTTTTTCGGGGTGCTGAACACGAATTCGAAGTCCGTTTTTCGATAAAACGCTTCCTTCATGGTTATTTTCGCGATTTTTCATCAAAATTGCTCAAAAATTATCTCTGTTTAATCAAACCTACTCTCTAAGGGGTTTTTCGGGGTGCTGAACACGAATTGAAGTCCGTTTTCGATAAAAATGGTTATTTTATTTTTCATCAAAATTGCTCAAAAATTATCTCTATTTAATCCCTTTCAAACCTACTCTCTAAGGGTTTTTTCGGTTCATGGTTATTTTCGCGATTTTTCATCAAAATTGCTCAAAAATTATCTCTGTTTAATCCCTTTCAAACCTACTCTCTAAGGGGTTTTTCGGGGTGCTGAACACGAATTCGAAGTCCGTTTTTCGATAAAACGCTTCCTTCATGGTTATTTTCGCGATTTTTCATCAAAATTGCTCAAAAATTATCTCTGTTTAATCCCTTTCAAACCTACTCTCTAAGGGGTTTTTCGGGGTGCTGAACACGAATTCGAAGTCCGTTTTTCGATAAAACGCTTCCTTCATGGTTATTTTCGCGATTTTTCATCAAAATTGCTCAAAAATTATCTCTGTTTAATCCCTTTCAAACCTACTCTCTAAGGGGTTTTTCGGGGTGCTGAACACGAATTCGAAGTCCGTTTTTCGATAAAACGCTTCCTTCATGGTTATTTTCGCGATTTTTCATCAAAATTGCTCAAAAATTATCTCTGTTTAATCCCTTTCAAACCTACTCTCTAAGGGGTTTTCGGGGTGCTGAACACGAATTCGAAGTCCGTTTTTCGATAAAACGCTTCCTTCATGGTTATTTTCGCGATTTTTCATCAAAATTGCTCAAAAATTATCTCTGTTTAATCCCTTTCAAACCTACTCTCTAAGGGGTTTTTCGGGGTGCTGAACACGAATTCGAAGTCCGTTTTTCGATAAAACGCTTCCTTCATGGTTATTTTCGCGATTTTTCATCAAAATTGCTCAAAAATTATCTCTGTTTAATCCCTTTCAAACCTACTCTCTAAGGGGTTTTTCGGGGTGCTGAACACGAATTCGAAGTCCGTTTTTCGATAAAACGCTTCCTTCATGGTTATTTTCGCGATTTTTCATCAAAATTGCTCAAAAATTATCTCTGTTTAATCCCTTTCAAACCTACTCTCTAAGGGGTTTTTCGGGGTGCTGAACACGAATTCGAAGTCCGTTTTTCGATAAAACGCTTCCTTCATGGTTATTTTCGCGATTTTTCATCAAAATTGCTCAAAAATTATCTCTGTTTAATCCCTTTCAAACCTACTCTCTAAGGGGTTTTTCGGGGTGCTGAACACGAATCTGAAGTCCGTTTTTCGATAAAACGCTTCCTTCATGGTTATTTTCGCGATTTTTCATCAAAATTGCTCAAAAATTATCTCTGTTTAATCCCTTTCAAACCTACTCTCTAAGGGGTTTTTCGGGGTGCTGAACACGAATCTGAAGTCCGTTTTTCGATAAAACGCTTCCTTCATGGTTATTTTCGCGATTTTTCATCAAAATTGCTCAAAAATTATCTCTGTTTAATCCCTTTCAAACCTACTCTCTAAGGGGTTTTTCGGGGTGCTGAACACGAATTCGAAGTCCGTTTTTCGATAAAACGCTTCCTTCATGGTTATTTTCGCGATTTTTCATCAAAATTGCTCAAAAATTATCTCTGTTTAATCCCTTTCAAACCTACTCTCTAAGGGGTTTTCGGGGTGCTGAACACGAATTCTGAAGTCCGTTTTTCGATAAAACGCTTCCTTCATGGTTATTTTCGCGATTTTTCATCAAAATTGCTCAAAAATTATCTCTGTTTAATCCCTTTCAAACCTACTCTCTAAGGGGTTTTCGGGGTGCTGAACACGAATTCGAAGTCCGTTTTTCGATAAAACGCTTCCTTCATGGTTATTTTCGCGATTTTTCATCAAAATTGCTCAAAAATTATCTCTGTTTAATCCCTTTCAAACCTACTCTCTAAGGGTTTTTCGGGGTGCTGAACACGAATTCGAAGTCCGTTTTTCGATAAAACGCTTCCTTCATGGTTATTTTCGCGATTTTTCATCAAAATTGCTCAAAAATTATCTCTGTTTAATCCCTTTCAAACCTACTCTCTAAGGGTTTTTCGGGGTGCTGAACACGAATTCGAAGTCCGTTTTTCGATAAAACGCTTCCTTCATGGTTATTTTCGCGATTTTTCATCAAAATTGCTCAAAAATTATCTCTGTTTAATCCCTTTCAAACCTACTCTCTAAGGGGTTTTTCGGGGTGCTGAACACGAATTCGAAGTCCGTTTTTCGATAAAACGCTTCCTTCATGGTTATTTTCGCGATTTTTCATCAAAATTGCTCAAAAATTATCTCTGTTTAATCCCTTTCAAACCTACTCTCTAAGGGGTTTTTCGGGGTGCTGAACACGAATTCGAAGTCCGTTTTTCGATAAAACGCTTCCTTCATGGTTATTTTCGCGATTTTTCATCAAAATTGCTCAAAAATTATCTCTGTTTAATCCCTTTCAAACCTACTCTCTAAGGGGTTTTTCGGGGTGCTGAACACGAATCTGAAGTCCGTTTTTCGATAAAACGCTTCCTTCATGGTTATTTTCGCGATTTTTCATCAAAATTGCTCAAAAATTATCTCTGTTTAATCCCTTTCAAACCTACTCTCTAAGGGGTTTTTCGGGGTGCTGAACACGAATTCGAAGTCCGTTTTTCGATAAAACGCTTCCTTCATGGTTATTTTCGCGATTTTTCATCAAAATTGCTCAAAAATTATCTCTGTTTAATCCCTTTCAAACCTACTCTCTAAGGGTTTTTCGGGGTGCTGAACACGAATTCGAAGTCCGTTTTTCGATAAAACGCTTCCTTCATGGTTATTTTCGCGATTTTTCATCAAAATTGCTCAAAAATTATCTCTGTTTAATCCCTTTCAAACCTACTCTCTAAGGGGTTTTTCGGGGTGCTGAACACGAATTCTGAAGTCCGTTTTTCGATAAAACGCTTCCTTCATGGTTATTTTCGCGATTTTTCATCAAAATTGCTCAAAAATTATCTCTGTTTAATCCCTTTCAAACCTACTCTCTAAGGGGTTTTTCGGGGTGCTGAACACGAATCTGAAGTCCGTTTTTCGATAAAACGCTTCCTTCATGGTTATTTTCGCGATTTTTCATCAAAATTGCTCAAAAATTATCTCTGTTTAATCCCTTTCAAACCTACTCTCTAAGGGGTTTTTCGGGGTGCTGAACACGAATCTGAAGTCCGTTTTTCGATAAAACGCTTCCTTCATGGTTATTTTCGCGATTTTTCATCAAAATTGCTCAAAAATTATCTCTGTTTAATCCCTTTCAAACCTACTCTCTAAGGGGTTTTCGGGGTGCTGAACACGAATTCTGAAGTCCGTTTTTCGATAAAACGCTTCCTTCATGGTTATTTTCGCGATTTTTCATCAAAATTGCTCAAAAATTATCTCTGTTTAATCCCTTTCAAACCTACTCTCTAAGGGGTTTTCGGGGTGCTGAACACGAATTCTGAAGTCCGTTTTTCGATAAAACGCTTCCTTCATGGTTATTTTCGCGATTTTTCATCAAAATTGCTCAAAAATTATCTCTGTTTAATCCCTTTCAAACCTACTCTCTAAGGGGTTTTCGGGGTGCTGAACACGAATTCGAAGTCCGTTTTTCGATAAAACGCTTCCTTCATGGTTATTTTCGCGATTTTTCATCAAAATTGCTCAAAAATTATCTCTGTTTAATCCCTTTCAAACCTACTCTCTAAGGGGTTTTTCGGGGTGCTGAACACGAATCGAAGTCCGTTTTTCGATAAAACGCTTCCTTCATGGTTATTTTCGCGATTTTTCATCAAAATTGCTCAAAAATTATCTCTGTTTAATCCCTTTCAAACCTACTCTCTAAGGGGTTTTTCGGGGTGCTGAACACGAATCTGAAGTCCGTTTTTCGATAAAACGCTTCCTTCATGGTTATTTTCGCGATTTTTCATCAAAATTGCTCAAAAATTATCTCTGTTTAATCCCTTTCAAACCTACTCTCTAAGGGGTTTTTCGGGGTGCTGAACACGAATTCGAAGTCCGTTTTTCGATAAAACGCTTCCTTCATGGTTATTTTCGCGATTTTTCATCAAAATTGCTCAAAAATTATCTCTGTTTAATCCCTTTCAAACCTACTCTCTAAGGGGTTTTTCGGGGTGCTGAACACGAATTCGAAGTCCGTTTTTCGATAAAACGCTTCCTTCATGGTTATTTTCGCGATTTTTCATCAAAATTGCTCAAAAATTATCTCTGTTTAATCCCTTTCAAACCTACTCTCTAAGGGGTTTTCGGGGTGCTGAACACGAATTCTGAAGTCCGTTTTTCGATAAAACGCTTCCTTCATGGTTATTTTCGCGATTTTTCATCAAAATTGCTCAAAAATTATCTCTGTTTAATCCCTTTCAAACCTACTCTCTAAGGGGTTTTTCGGGGTGCTGAACACGAATTCGAAGTCCGTTTTTCGATAAAACGCTTCCTTCATGGTTATTTTCGCGATTTTTCATCAAAATTGCTCAAAAATTATCTCTGTTTAATCCCTTTCAAACCTACTCTCTAAGGGGTTTTTCGGGGTGCTGAACACGAATTCGAAGTCCGTTTTTCGATAAAACGCTTCCTTCATGGTTATTTTCGCGATTTTTCATCAAAATTGCTCAAAAATTATCTCTGTTTAATCCCTTTCAAACCTACTCTCTAAGGGGTTTTTCGGGGTGCTGAACACGAATTCGAAGTCCGTTTTTCGATAAAACGCTTCCTTCATGGTTATTTTCGCGATTTTTCATCAAAATTGCTCAAAAATTATCTCTGTTTAATCCCTTTCAAACCTACTCTCTAAGGGGTTTTCGGGGTGCTGAACACGAATTCGAAGTCCGTTTTTCGATAAAACGCTTCCTTCATGGTTATTTTCGCGATTTTTCATCAAAATTGCTCAAAAATTATCTCTGTTTAATCCCTTTCAAACCTACTCTCTAAGGGGTTTTTCGGGGTGCTGAACACGAATTCGAAGTCCGTTTTTCGATAAAACGCTTCCTTCATGGTTATTTTCGCGATTTTTCATCAAAATTGCTCAAAAATTATCTCTGTTTAATCCCTTTCAAACCTACTCTCTAAGGGGTTTTCGGGGTGCTGAACACGAATTCGAAGTCCGTTTTTCGATAAAACGCTTCCTTCATGGTTATTTTCGCGATTTTTCATCAAAATTGCTCAAAAATTATCTCTGTTTAATCCCTTTCAAACCTACTCTCTAAGGGGTTTTCGGGGTGCTGAACACGAATTCGAAGTCCGTTTTTCGATAAAACGCTTCCTTCATGGTTATTTTCGCGATTTTTCATCAAAATTGCTCAAAAATTATCTCTGTTTAATCCCTTTCAAACCTACTCTCTAAGGGGTTTTCGGGGTGCTGAACACGAATTCGAAGTCCGTTTTTCGATAAAACGCTTCCTTCATGGTTATTTTCGCGATTTTTCATCAAAATTGCTCAAAAATTATCTCTGTTTAATCCCTTTCAAACCTACTCTCTAAGGGGTTTTCGGGGTGCTGAACACGAATTCGAAGTCCGTTTTTCGATAAAACGCTTCCTTCATGGTTATTTTCGCGATTTTTCATCAAAATTGCTCAAAAATTATCTCTGTTTAATCCCTTTCAAACCTACTCTCTAAGGGGTTTTTCGGGGTGCTGAACACGAATTCGAAGTCCGTTTTTCGATAAAACGCTTCCTTCATGGTTATTTTCGCGATTTTTCATCAAAATTGCTCAAAAATTATCTCTGTTTAATCCCTTTCAAACCTACTCTCTAAGGGGTTTTTCGGGGTGCTGAACACGAATTCGAAGTCCGTTTTTCGATAAAACGCTTCCTTCATGGTTATTTTCGCGATTTTTCATCAAAATTGCTCAAAAATTATCTCTGTTTAATCCCTTTCAAACCTACTCTCTAAGGGGTTTTTCGGGGTGCTGAACACGAATTCGAAGTCCGTTTTTCGATAAAACGCTTCCTTCATGGTTATTTTCGCGATTTTTCATCAAAATTGCTCAAAAATTATCTCTGTTTAATCCCTTTCAAACCTACTCTCTAAGGGGTTTTCGGGGTGCTGAACACGAATTCGAAGTCCGTTTTTCGATAAAACGCTTCCTTCATGGTTATTTTCGCGATTTTTCATCAAAATTGCTCAAAAATTATCTCTGTTTAATCCCTTTCAAACCTACTCTCTAAGGGTTTTTCGGGGTGCTGAACACGAATTCGAAGTCCGTTTTTCGATAAAACGCTTCCTTCATGGTTATTTTCGCGATTTTTCATCAAAATTGCTCAAAAATTATCTCTGTTTAATCCCTTTCAAACCTACTCTCTAAGGGGTTTTCGGGGTGCTGAACACGAATTCGAAGTCCGTTTTTCGATAAAACGCTTCCTTCATGGTTATTTTCGCGATTTTTCATCAAAATTGCTCAAAAATTATCTCTGTTTAATCCCTTTCAAACCTACTCTCTAAGGGTTTTTCGGGGTGCTGAACACGAATTCGAAGTCCGTTTTTCGATAAAACGCTTCCTTCATGGTTATTTTCGCGATTTTTCATCAAAATTGCTCAAAAATTATCTCTGTTTAATCCCTTTCAAACCTACTCTCTAAGGGGTTTTTCGGGGTGCTGAACACGAATTCGAAGTCCGTTTTTCGATAAAACGCTTCCTTCATGGTTATTTTCGCGATTTTTCATCAAAATTGCTCAAAAATTATCTCTGTTTAATCCCTTTCAAACCTACTCTCTAAGGGGTTTTTCGGGGTGCTGAACACGAATTCGAAGTCCGTTTTTCGATAAAACGCTTCCTTCATGGTTATTTTCGCGATTTTTCATCAAAATTGCTCAAAAATTATCTCTGTTTAATCCCTTTCAAACCTACTCTCTAAGGGGTTTTTCGGGGTGCTGAACACGAATTCGAAGTCCGTTTTTCGATAAAACGCTTCCTTCATGGTTATTTTCGCGATTTTTCATCAAAATTGCTCAAAAATTATCTCTGTTTAATCCCTTTCAAACCTACTCTCTAAGGGGTTTTTCGGGGTGCTGAACACGAATTCGAAGTCCGTTTTTCGATAAAACGCTTCCTTCATGGTTATTTTCGCGATTTTTCATCAAAATTGCTCAAAAATTATCTCTGTTTAATCCCTTTCAAACCTACTCTCTAAGGGGTTTTTCGGGGTGCTGAACACGAATCTGAAGTCCGTTTTTCGATAAAACGCTTCCTTCATGGTTATTTTCGCGATTTTTCATCAAAATTGCTCAAAAATTATCTCTGTTTAATCCCTTTCAAACCTACTCTCTAAGGGGTTTTTCGGGGTGCTGAACACGAATTCGAAGTCCGTTTTTCGATAAAACGCTTCCTTCATGGTTATTTTCGCGATTTTTCATCAAAATTGCTCAAAAATTATCTCTGTTTAATCCCTTTCAAACCTACTCTCTAAGGGTTTTTCGGGGTGCTGAACACGAATTCGAAGTCCGTTTTTCGATAAAACGCTTCCTTCATGGTTATTTTCGCGATTTTTCATCAAAATTGCTCAAAAATTATCTCTGTTTAATCCCTTTCAAACCTACTCTCTAAGGGGTTTTTCGGGGTGCTGAACACGAATTCTGAAGTCCGTTTTTCGATAAAACGCTTCCTTCATGGTTATTTTCGCGATTTTTCATCAAAATTGCTCAAAAATTATCTCTGTTTAATCCCTTTCAAACCTACTCTCTAAGGGGTTTTTCGGGGTGCTGAACACGAATCTGAAGTCCGTTTTTCGATAAAACGCTTCCTTCATGGTTATTTTCGCGATTTTTCATCAAAATTGCTCAAAAATTATCTCTGTTTAATCCCTTTCAAACCTACTCTCTAAGGGGTTTTTCGGGGTGCTGAACACGAATCTGAAGTCCGTTTTTCGATAAAACGCTTCCTTCATGGTTATTTTCGCGATTTTTCATCAAAATTGCTCAAAAATTATCTCTGTTTAATCCCTTTCAAACCTACTCTCTAAGGGGTTTTTCGGGGTGCTGAACACGAATCTGAAGTCCGTTTTTCGATAAAACGCTTCCTTCATGGTTATTTTCGCGATTTTTCATCAAAATTGCTCAAAAATTATCTCTGTTTAATCCCTTTCAAACCTACTCTCTCTAAGGGGTTTTTCGGGGTGCTGAACACGAATCTGAAGTCCGTTTTTCGATAAAACGCTTCCTTCATGGTTATTTTCGCGATTTTTCATCAAAATTGCTCAAAAATTATCTCTGTTTAATCCCTTTCAAACCTACTCTCTAAGGGGTTTTTCGGGGTGCTGAACACGAATCTGAAGTCCGTTTTTCGATAAAACGCTTCCTTCATGGTTATTTTCGCGATTTTTCATCAAAATTGCTCAAAAATTATCTCTGTTTAATCCCTTTCAAACCTACTCTCTAAGGGGTTTTTCGGGGTGCTGAACACGAATCTGAAGTCCGTTTTTCGATAAAACGCTTCCTTCATGGTTATTTTCGCGATTTTTCATCAAAATTGCTCAAAAATTATCTCTGTTTAATCCCTTTCAAACCTACTCTCTAAGGGGTTTTTCGGGGTGCTGAACACGAATCTGAAGTCCGTTTTTCGATAAAACGCTTCCTTCATGGTTATTTTCGCGATTTTTCATCAAAATTGCTCAAAAATTATCTCTGTTTAATCCCTTTCAAACCTACTCTCTAAGGGGTTTTTCGGGGTGCTGAACACGAATCTGAAGTCCGTTTTTCGATAAAACGCTTCCTTCATGGTTATTTTCGCGATTTTTCATCAAAATTGCTCAAAAATTATCTCTGTTTAATCTTTCAAACCTACTCTCTAAGGGGTTTTTCGGGGTGCTGAACACGAATCTGAAGTCCGTTTTTCGATAAAACGCTTCCTTCATGGTTATTTTCGCGATTTTTCATCAAAATTGCTCAAAAATTATCTCTGTTTAATCCCTTTCAAACCTACTCTCTAAGGGGTTTTTCGGGGTGCTGAACACGAATCTGAAGTCCGTTTTTCGATAAAACGCTTCCTTCATGGTTATTTTCGCGATTTTTCATCAAAATTGCTCAAAAATTATCTCTGTTTAATCCCTTTCAAACCTACTCTCTAAGGGGTTTTTCGGGGTGCTGAACACGAATCTGAAGTCCGTTTTTCGATAAAACGCTTCCTTCATGGTTATTTTCGCGATTTTTCATCAAAATTGCTCAAAAATTATCTCTGTTTAATCCCTTTCAAACCTACTCTCTAAGGGGTTTTTCGGGGTGCTGAACACGAATCTGAAGTCCGTTTTTCGATAAAACGCTTCCTTCATGGTTATTTTCGCGATTTTTCATCAAAATTGCTCAAAAATTATCTCTGTTTAATCCCTTTCAAACCTACTCTCTAAGGGGTTTTTCGGGGTGCTGAACACGAATCTGAAGTCCGTTTTTCGATAAAACGCTTCCTTCATGGTTATTTTCGCGATTTTTCATCAAAATTGCTCAAAAATTATCTCTGTTTAATCCCTTTCAAACCTACTCTCTAAGGGGTTTTTCGGGGTGCTGAACACGAATCTGAAGTCCGTTTTTCGATAAAACGCTTCCTTCATGGTTATTTTCGCGATTTTTCATCAAAATTGCTCAAAAATTATCTCTGTTTAATCCCTTTCAAACCTACTCTCTAAGGGGTTTTTCGGGGTGCTGAACACGAATTGAAGTCCGTTTTTCGATAAAACGCTTCCTTCATGGTTATTTTCGCGATTTTTCATCAAAATTGCTCAAAAATTATCTCTGTTTAATCCCTTTCAAACCTACTCTCTAAGGGGTTTTTCGGGGTGCTGAACACGAATCTGAAGTCCGTTTTTCGATAAAACGCTTCCTTCATGGTTATTTTCGCGATTTTTCATCAAAATTGCTCAAAAATTATCTCTGTTTAATCCTTTCAAACCTACTCTCTAAGGGGTTTTTCGGGGTGCTGAACACGAATCTGAAGTCCGTTTTTCGATAAAACGCTTCCTTCATGGTTATTTTCGCGATTTTTCATCAAAATTGCTCAAAAATTATCTCTGTTTAATCCCTTTCAAACCTACTCTCTAAGGGGTTTTTCGGGGTGCTGAACACGAATCTGAAGTCCGTTTTTCGATAAAACGCTTCCTTCATGGTTATTTTCGCGATTTTTCATCAAAATTGCTCAAAAATTATCTCTGTTTAATCCCTTTCAAACCTACTCTCTAAGGGGTTTTTCGGGGTGCTGAACACGAATCTGAAGTCCGTTTTTCGATAAAACGCTTCCTTCATGGTTATTTTCGCGATTTTTCATCAAAATTGCTCAAAAATTATCTCTGTTTAATCCCTTTCAAACCTACTCTCTAGGGGTTTTTCGGGGTGCTGAACACGAATCTGAAGTCCGTTTTTCGATAAAACGCTTCCTTCATGGTTATTTTCGCGATTTTTCATCAAAATTGCTCAAAAATTATCTCTGTTTAATCCCTTTCAAACCTACTCTCTAAGGGGTTTTTCGGGGTGCTGAACACGAATCTGAAGTCCGTTTTTCGATAAAACGCTTCCTTCATGGTTATTTTCGCGATTTTTCATCAAAATTGCTCAAAAATTATCTCTGTTTAATCCCTTTCAAACCTACTCTCTAAGGGGTTTTTCGGGGTGCTGAACACGAATCTGAAGTCCGTTTTTCGATAAAACGCTTCCTTCATGGTTATTTTCGCGATTTTTCATCAAAATTGCTCAAAAATTATCTCTGTTTAATCCCTTTCAAACCTACTCTCTAAGGGGTTTTTCGGGGTGCTGAACACGAATCTGAAGTCCGTTTTTCGATAAAACGCTTCCTTCATGGTTATTTTCGCGATTTTTCATCAAAATTGCTCAAAAATTATCTCTGTTTAATCCCTTTCAAACCTACTCTCTAAGGGGTTTTTCGGGGTGCTGAACACGAATCTGAAGTCCGTTTTTCGATAAAACGCTTCCTTCATGGTTATTTTCGCGATTTTTCATCAAAATTGCTCAAAAATTATCTCTGTTTAATCCCTTTCAAACCTACTCTCTAAGGGGTTTTTCGGGGTGCTGAACACGAATCTGAAGTCCGTTTTTCGATAAAACGCTTCCTTCATGGTTATTTTCGCGATTTTTCATCAAAATTGCTCAAAAATTATCTCTGTTTAATCCCTTTCAAACCTACTCTCTAAGGGGTTTTTCGGGGTGCTGAACACGAATCTGAAGTCCGTTTTTCGATAAAACGCTTCCTTCATGGTTATTTTCGCGATTTTTCATCAAAATTGCTCAAAAATTATCTCTGTTTAATCCCTTTCAAACCTACTCTCTAAGGGGTTTTTCGGGGTGCTGAACACGAATCTGAAGTCCGTTTTTCGATAAAACGCTTCCTTCATGGTTATTTTCGCGATTTTTCATCAAAATTGCTCAAAAATTATCTCTGTTTAATCCCTTTCAAACCTACTCTCTAAGGGGTTTTTCGGGGTGCTGAACACGAATCTGAAGTCCGTTTTTCGATAAAACGCTTCCTTCATGGTTATTTTCGCGATTTTTCATCAAAATTGCTCAAAAATTATCTCTGTTTAATCCTTTCAAACCTACTCTCTAAGGGGTTTTTCGGGGTGCTGAACACGAATCTGAAGTCCGTTTTTCGATAAAACGCTTCCTTCATGGTTATTTTCGCGATTTTTCATCAAAATTGCTCAAAAATTATCTCTGTTTAATCCCTTTCAAACCTACTCTCTAAGGGGTTTTTCGGGGTGCTGAACACGAATCTGAAGTCCGTTTTTCGATAAAACGCTTCCTTCATGGTTATTTTCGCGATTTTTCATCAAAATTGCTCAAAAATTATCTCTGTTTAATCCCTTTCAAACCTACTCTCTAAGGGGTTTTTCGGGGTGCTGAACACGAATCTGAAGTCCGTTTTTCGATAAAACGCTTCCTTCATGGTTATTTTCGCGATTTTTCATCAAAATTGCTCAAAAATTATCTCTGTTTAATCCCTTTCAAACCTACTCTCTAAGGGGTTTTTCGGGGTGCTGAACACGAATCTGAAGTCCGTTTTTCGATAAAACGCTTCCTTCATGGTTATTTTCGCGATTTTTCATCAAAATTGCTCAAAAATTATCTCTGTTTAATCCCTTTCAAACCTACTCTCTAAGGGGTTTTTCGGGGTGCTGAACACGAATCTGAAGTCCGTTTTTCGATAAAACGCTTCCTTCATGGTTATTTTCGCGATTTTTCATCAAAATTGCTCAAAAATTATCTCTGTTTAATCCCTTTCAAACCTACTCTCTAAGGGGTTTTTCGGGGTGCTGAACACGAATCTGAAGTCCGTTTTTCGATAAAACGCTTCCTTCATGGTTATTTTCGCGATTTTTCATCAAAATTGCTCAAAAATTATCTCTGTTTAATCTCTTTCAAACCTACTCTCTAAGGGGTTTTTCGGGGTGCTGAACACGAATCTGAAGTCCGTTTTTCGATAAAACGCTTCCTTCATGGTTATTTTCGCGATTTTTCATCAAAATTGCTCAAAAATTATCTCTGTTTAATCCCTTTCAAACCTACTCTCTAAGGGGTTTTTCGGGGTGCTGAACACGAATCTGAAGTCCGTTTTTCGATAAAACGCTTCCTTCATGGTTATTTTCGCGATTTTTCATCAAAATTGCTCAAAAATTATCTCTGTTTAATCCCTTTCAAACCTACTCTCTAAGGGGTTTTTCGGGGTGCTGAACACGAATCTGAAGTCCGTTTTTCGATAAAACGCTTCCTTCATGGTTATTTTCGCGATTTTTCATCAAAATTGCTCAAAAATTATCTCTGTTTAATCCCTTTCAAACCTACTCTCTAAGGGGTTTTTCGGGGTGCTGAACACGAATCTGAAGTCCGTTTTTCGATAAAACGCTTCCTTCATGGTTATTTTCGCGATTTTTCATCAAAATTGCTCAAAAATTATCTCTGTTTAATCCCTTTCAAACCTACTCTCTAAGGGGTTTTTCGGGGTGCTGAACACGAATCTGAAGTCCGTTTTTCGATAAAACGCTTCCTTCATGGTTATTTTCGCGATTTTTCATCAAAATTGCTCAAAAATTATCTCTGTTTAATCCCTTTCAAACCTACTCTCTAAGGGGTTTTTCGGGGTGCTGAACACGAATCTGAAGTCCGTTTTTCGATAAAACGCTTCCTTCATGGTTATTTTCGCGATTTTTCATCAAAATTGCTCAAAAATTATCTCTGTTTAATCCCTTTCAAACCTACTCTCTAAGGGGTTTTTCGGGGTGCTGAACACGAATCTGAAGTCCGTTTTTCGATAAAACGCTTCCTTCATGGTTATTTTCGCGATTTTTCATCAAAATTGCTCAAAAATTATCTCTGTTTAATCCCTTTCAAACCTACTCTCTAAGGGGTTTTTCGGGGTGCTGAACACGAATCTGAAGTCCGTTTTTCGATAAAACGCTTCCTTCATGGTTATTTTCGCGATTTTTCATCAAAATTGCTCAAAAATTATCTCTGTTTAATCCCTTTCAAACCTACTCTCTAAGGGGTTTTTCGGGGTGCTGAACACGAATCTGAAGTCCGTTTTTCGATAAAACGCTTCCTTCATGGTTATTTTCGCGATTTTTCATCAAAATTGCTCAAAAATTATCTCTGTTTAATCCCTTTCAAACCTACTCTCTAAGGGGTTTTTCGGGGTGCTGAACACGAATCTGAAGTCCGTTTTTCGATAAAACGCTTCCTTCATGGTTATTTTCGCGATTTTTCATCAAAATTGCTCAAAAATTATCTCTGTTTAATCCCTTTCAAACCTACTCTCTAAGGGGTTTTTCGGGGTGCTGAACACGAATCTGAAGTCCGTTTTTCGATAAAACGCTTCCTTCATGGTTATTTTCGCGATTTTTCATCAAAATTGCTCAAAAATTATCTCTGTTTAATCCCTTTCAAACCTACTCTCTAAGGGGTTTTTCGGGGTGCTGAACACGAATCTGAAGTCCGTTTTTCGATAAAACGCTTCCTTCATGGTTATTTTCGCGATTTTTCATCAAAATTGCTCAAAAATTATCTCTGTTTAATCCCTTTCAAACCTACTCTCTAAGGGGTTTTTCGGGGTGCTGAACACGAATCTGAAGTCCGTTTTTCGATAAAACGCTTCCTTCATGGTTATTTTCGCGATTTTTCATCAAAATTGCTCAAAAATTATCTCTGTTTAATCCCTTTCAAACCTACTCTCTAAGGGGTTTTTCGGGGTGCTGAACACGAATCTGAAGTCCGTTTTTCGATAAAACGCTTCCTTCATGGTTATTTTCGCGATTTTTCATCAAAATTGCTCAAAAATTATCTCTGTTTAATCCCTTTCAAACCTACTCTCTAAGGGGTTTTTCGGGGTGCTGAACACGAATCGAAGTCCGTTTTTCGATAAAACGCTTCCTTCATGGTTATTTTCGCGATTTTTCATCAAAATTGCTCAAAAATTATCTCTGTTTAATCCCTTTCAAACCTACTCTCTAAGGGGTTTTTCGGGGTGCTGAACACGAATCTGAAGTCCGTTTTTCGATAAAACGCTTCCTTCATGGTTATTTTCGCGATTTTTCATCAAAATTGCTCAAAAATTATCTCTGTTTAATCCCTTTCAAACCTACTCTCTAAGGGGTTTTTCGGGGTGCTGAACACGAATCTGAAGTCCGTTTTTCGATAAAACGCTTCCTTCATGGTTATTTTCGCGATTTTTCATCAAAATTGCTCAAAAATTATCTCTGTTTAATCCCTTTCAAACCTACTCTCTAAGGGGTTTTTCGGGGTGCTGAACACGAATCTGAAGTCCGTTTTTCGATAAAACGCTTCCTTCATGGTTATTTTCGCGATTTTTCATCAAAATTGCTCAAAAATTATCTCTGTTTAATCCCTTTCAAACCTACTCTCTAAGGGGTTTTTCGGGGTGCTGAACACGAATCTGAAGTCCGTTTTTCGATAAAACGCTTCCTTCATGGTTATTTTCGCGATTTTTCATCAAAATTGCTCAAAAATTATCTCTGTTTAATCCCTTTCAAACCTACTCTCTAAGGGGTTTTTCGGGGTGCTGAACACGAATCTGAAGTCCGTTTTTCGATAAAACGCTTCCTTCATGGTTATTTTCGCGATTTTTCATCAAAATTGCTCAAAAATTATCTCTGTTTAATCCCTTTCAAACCTACTCTCTAAGGGGTTTTTCGGGGTGCTGAACACGAATCTGAAGTCCGTTTTTCGATAAAACGCTTCCTTCATGGTTATTTTCGCGATTTTTCATCAAAATTGCTCAAAAATTATCTCTGTTTAATCCCTTTCAAACCTACTCTCTAAGGGGTTTTTCGGGGTGCTGAACACGAATCTGAAGTCCGTTTTTCGATAAAACGCTTCCTTCATGGTTATTTTCGCGATTTTTCATCAAAATTGCTCAAAAATTATCTCTGTTTAATCCCTTTCAAACCTACTCTCTAAGGGGTTTTTCGGGGTGCTGAACACGAATTGAAGTCCGTTTTTCGATAAAACGCTTCCTTCATGGTTATTTTCGCGATTTTTCATCAAAATTGCTCAAAAATTATCTCTGTTTAATCCCTTTCAAACCTACTCTCTAAGGGGTTTTTCGGGGTGCTGAACACGAATCTGAAGTCCGTTTTTCGATAAAACGCTTCCTTCATGGTTATTTTCGCGATTTTTCATCAAAATTGCTCAAAAATTATCTCTGTTTAATCCCTTTCAAACCTACTCTCTAAGGGGTTTTTCGGGGTGCTGAACACGAATTCGAAGTCCGTTTTTCGATAAAACGCTTCCTTCATGGTTATTTTCGCGATTTTTCATCAAAATTGCTCAAAAATTATCTCTGTTTAATCCCTTTCAAACCTACTCTCTAAGGGGTTTTTCGGGGTGCTGAACACGAATTGAAGTCCGTTTTTCGATAAAACGCTTCCTTCATGGTTATTTTCGCGATTTTTCATCAAAATTGCTCAAAAATTATCTCTGTTTAATCCCTTTCAAACCTACTCTCTAAGGGGTTTTTCGGGGTGCTGAACACGAATCTGAAGTCCGTTTTTCGATAAAACGCTTCCTTCATGGTTATTTTCGCGATTTTTCATCAAAATTGCTCAAAAATTATCTCTGTTTAATCCCTTTCAAACCTACTCTCTAAGGGGTTTTTCGGGGTGCTGAACACGAATTGAAGTCCGTTTTTCGATAAAACGCTTCCTTCATGGTTATTTTCGCGATTTTTCATCAAAATTGCTCAAAAATTATCTCTGTTTAATCCCTTTCAAACCTACTCTCTAAGGGGTTTTTCGGGGTGCTGAACACGAATTGAAGTCCGTTTTTCGATAAAACGCTTCCTTCATGGTTATTTTCGCGATTTTTCATCAAAATTGCTCAAAAATTATCTCTGTTTAATCCCTTTCAAACCTACTCTCTAAGGGGTTTTTCGGGGTGCTGAACACGAATTCGAAGTCCGTTTTTCGATAAAACGCTTCCTTCATGGTTATTTTCGCGATTTTTCATCAAAATTGCTCAAAAATTATCTCTGTTTAATCCCTTTCAAACCTACTCTCTAAGGGGTTTTTCGGGGTGCTGAACACGAATCTGAAGTCCGTTTTTCGATAAAACGCTTCCTTCATGGTTATTTTCGCGATTTTTCATCAAAATTGCTCAAAAATTATCTCTGTTTAATCCCTTTCAAACCTACTCTCTAAGGGGTTTTTCGGGGTGCTGAACACGAATTCGAAGTCCGTTTTTCGATAAAACGCTTCCTTCATGGTTATTTTCGCGATTTTTCATCAAAATTGCTCAAAAATTATCTCTGTTTAATCCCTTTCAAACCTACTCTCTAAGGGGTTTTTCGGGGTGCTGAACACGAATCTGAAGTCCGTTTTTCGATAAAACGCTTCCTTCATGGTTATTTTCGCGATTTTTCATCAAAATTGCTCAAAAATTATCTCTGTTTAATCCCTTTCAAACCTACTCTCTAAGGGGTTTTTCGGGGTGCTGAACACGAATCTGAAGTCCGTTTTTCGATAAAACGCTTCCTTCATGGTTATTTTCGCGATTTTTCATCAAAATTGCTCAAAAATTATCTCTGTTTAATCCCTTTCAAACCTACTCTCTAAGGGGTTTTTCGGGGTGCTGAACACGAATTCGAAGTCCGTTTTTCGATAAAACGCTTCCTTCATGGTTATTTTCGCGATTTTTCATCAAAATTGCTCAAAAATTATCTCTGTTTAATCCCTTTCAAACCTACTCTCTAAGGGGTTTTTCGGGGTGCTGAACACGAATCTGAAGTCCGTTTTTCGATAAAACGCTTCCTTCATGGTTATTTTCGCGATTTTTCATCAAAATTGCTCAAAAATTATCTCTGTTTAATCCCTTTCAAACCTACTCTCTAAGGGGTTTTTCGGGGTGCTGAACACGAATTCGAAGTCCGTTTTTCGATAAAACGCTTCCTTCATGGTTATTTTCGCGATTTTTCATCAAAATTGCTCAAAAATTATCTCTGTTTAATCCCTTTCAAACCTACTCTCTAAGGGGTTTTTCGGGGTGCTGAACACGAATCTGAAGTCCGTTTTTCGATAAAACGCTTCCTTCATGGTTATTTTCGCGATTTTTCATCAAAATTGCTCAAAAATTATCTCTGTTTAATCCCTTTCAAACCTACTCTCTAAGGGGTTTTTCGGGGTGCTGAACACGAATCGAAGTCCGTTTTTCGATAAAACGCTTCCTTCATGGTTATTTTCGCGATTTTTCATCAAAATTGCTCAAAAATTATCTCTGTTTAATCCCTTTCAAACCTACTCTCTAAGGGGTTTTTCGGGGTGCTGAACACGAATTCGAAGTCCGTTTTTCGATAAAACGCTTCCTTCATGGTTATTTTCGCGATTTTTCATCAAAATTGCTCAAAAATTATCTCTGTTTAATCCCTTTCAAACCTACTCTCTAAGGGGTTTTTCGGGGTGCTGAACACGAATTCGAAGTCCGTTTTTCGATAAAACGCTTCCTTCATGGTTATTTTCGCGATTTTTCATCAAAATTGCTCAAAAATTATCTCTGTTTAATCCCTTTCAAACCTACTCTCTAAGGGGTTTTTCGGGGTGCTGAACACGAATCTGAAGTCCGTTTTTCGATAAAACGCTTCCTTCATGGTTATTTTCGCGATTTTTCATCAAAATTGCTCAAAAATTATCTCTGTTTAATCCCTTTCAAACCTACTCTCTAAGGGGTTTTTCGGGGTGCTGAACACGAATCTGAAGTCCGTTTTTCGATAAAACGCTTCCTTCATGGTTATTTTCGCGATTTTTCATCAAAATTGCTCAAAAATTATCTCTGTTTAATCCCTTTCAAACCTACTCTCTAAGGGGTTTTTCGGGGTGCTGAACACGAATTCGAAGTCCGTTTTTCGATAAAACGCTTCCTTCATGGTTATTTTCGCGATTTTTCATCAAAATTGCTCAAAAATTATCTCTGTTTAATCCCTTTCAAACCTACTCTCTAAGGGGTTTTTCGGGGTGCTGAACACGAATCTGAAGTCCGTTTTTCGATAAAACGCTTCCTTCATGGTTATTTTCGCGATTTTTCATCAAAATTGCTCAAAAATTATCTCTGTTTAATCCCTTTCAAACCTACTCTCTAAGGGGTTTTTCGGGGTGCTGAACACGAATTCGAAGTCCGTTTTTCGATAAAACGCTTCCTTCATGGTTATTTTCGCGATTTTTCATCAAAATTGCTCAAAAATTATCTCTGTTTAATCCCTTTCAAACCTACTCTCTAAGGGGTTTTTCGGGGTGCTGAACACGAATCTGAAGTCCGTTTTTCGATAAAACGCTTCCTTCATGGTTATTTTCGCGATTTTTCATCAAAATTGCTCAAAAATTATCTCTGTTTAATCCCTTTCAAACCTACTCTCTAAGGGGTTTTTCGGGGTGCTGAACACGAATCTGAAGTCCGTTTTTCGATAAAACGCTTCCTTCATGGTTATTTTCGCGATTTTTCATCAAAATTGCTCAAAAATTATCTCTGTTTAATCCCTTTCAAACCTACTCTCTAAGGGGTTTTTCGGGGTGCTGAACACGAATCTGAAGTCCGTTTTTCGATAAAACGCTTCCTTCATGGTTATTTTCGCGATTTTTCATCAAAATTGCTCAAAAATTATCTCTGTTTAATCCCTTTCAAACCTACTCTCTAAGGGGTTTTTCGGGGTGCTGAACACGAATCTGAAGTCCGTTTTTCGATAAAACGCTTCCTTCATGGTTATTTTCGCGATTTTTCATCAAAATTGCTCAAAAATTATCTCTGTTTAATCCCTTTCAAACCTACTCTCTAAGGGGTTTTTCGGGGTGCTGAACACGAATCTGAAGTCCGTTTTTCGATAAAACGCTTCCTTCATGGTTATTTTCGCGATTTTTCATCAAAATTGCTCAAAAATTAACTCTGTTTAATCCCTTTCAAACCTACTCTCTAAGGGGTTTTTCGGGGTGCTGAACACGAATCTGAAGTCCGTTTTTCGATAAAACGCTTCCTTCATGGTTATTTTCGCGATTTTTCATCAAAATTGCTCAAAAATTATCTCTGTTTAATCCCTTTCAAACCTACTCTCTAAGGGGTTTTTCGGGGTGCTGAACACGAATCTGAAGTCCGTTTTTCGATAAAACGCTTCCTTCATGGTTATTTTCGCGATTTTTCATCAAAATTGCTCAAAAATTATCTCTGTTTAATCCCTTTCAAACCTACTCTCTAAGGGGTTTTTCGGGGTGCTGAACACGAATCTGAAGTCCGTTTTTCGATAAAACGCTTCCTTCATGGTTATTTTCGCGATTTTTCATCAAAATTGCTCAAAAATTATCTCTGTTTAATCCCTTTCAAACCTACTCTCTAAGGGGTTTTTCGGGGTGCTGAACACGAATCTGAAGTCCGTTTTTCGATAAAACGCTTCCTTCATGGTTATTTTCGCGATTTTTCATCAAAATTGCTCAAAAATTATCTCTGTTTAATCCCTTTCAAACCTACTCTCTAAGGGGTTTTTCGGGGTGCTGAACACGAATCTGAAGTCCGTTTTTCGATAAAACGCTTCCTTCATGGTTATTTTCGCGATTTTTCATCAAAATTGCTCAAAAATTATCTCTGTTTAATCCCTTTCAAACCTACTCTCTAAGGGGTTTTTCGGGGTGCTGAACACGAATCTGAAGTCCGTTTTTCGATAAAACGCTTCCTTCATGGTTATTTTCGCGATTTTTCATCAAAATTGCTCAAAAATTATCTCTGTTTAATCCTTTCAAACCTACTCTCTAAGGGGTTTTTCGGGGTGCTGAACACGAATCTGAAGTCCGTTTTTCGATAAAACGCTTCCTTCATGGTTATTTTCGCGATTTTTCATCAAAATTGCTCAAAAATTATCTCTGTTTAATCCCTTTCAAACCTACTCTCTAAGGGGTTTTTCGGGGTGCTGAACACGAATCTGAAGTCCGTTTTTCGATAAAACGCTTCCTTCATGGTTATTTTCGCGATTTTTCATCAAAATTGCTCAAAAATTATCTCTGTTTAATCCCTTTCAAACCTACTCTCTAAGGGGTTTTTCGGGGTGCTGAACACGAATCTGAAGTCCGTTTTTCGATAAAACGCTTCCTTCATGGTTATTTTCGCGATTTTTCATCAAAATTGCTCAAAAATTATCTCTGTTTAATCCCTTTCAAACCTACTCTCTAAGGGGTTTTTCGGGGTGCTGAACACGAATCTGAAGTCCGTTTTTCGATAAAACGCTTCCTTCATGGTTATTTTCGCGATTTTTCATCAAAATTGCTCAAAAATTATCTCTGTTTAATCCCTTTCAAACCTACTCTCTAAGGGGTTTTTCGGGGTGCTGAACACGAATCTGAAGTCCGTTTTTCGATAAAACGCTTCCTTCATGGTTATTTTCGCGATTTTTCATCAAAATTGCTCAAAAATTATCTCTGTTTAATCCCTTTCAAACCTACTCTCTAAGGGGTTTTCGGGGTGCTGAACACGAATCTGAAGTCCGTTTTTCGATAAAACGCTTCCTTCATGGTTATTTTCGCGATTTTTCATCAAAATTGCTCAAAAATTATCTCTGTTTAATCCCTTTCAAACCTACTCTCTAAGGGGTTTTTCGGGGTGCTGAACACGAATCTGAAGTCCGTTTTTCGATAAAACGCTTCCTTCATGGTTATTTTCGCGATTTTTCATCAAAATTGCTCAAAAATTATCTCTGTTTAATCCCTTTCAAACCTACTCTCTAAGGGGTTTTTCGGGGTGCTGAACACGAATCTGAAGTCCGTTTTTCGATAAAACGCTTCCTTCATGGTTATTTTCGCGATTTTTCATCAAAATTGCTCAAAAATTATCTCTGTTTAATCCCTTTCAAACCTACTCTCTAAGGGGTTTTTCGGGGTGCTGAACACGAATCTGAAGTCCGTTTTTCGATAAAACGCTTCCTTCATGGTTATTTTCGCGATTTTTCATCAAAATTGCTCAAAAATTATCTCTGTTTAATCCCTTTCAAACCTACTCTCTAAGGGGTTTTTCGGGGTGCTGAACACGAATCTGAAGTCCGTTTTTCGATAAAACGCTTCCTTCATGGTTATTTTCGCGTTTTTTCATCAAAATTGCTCAAAAATTATCTCTGTTTAATCCCTTTCAAACCTACTCTCTAAGGGGTTTTTCGGGGTGCTGAACACGAATTCGAAGTCCGTTTTTCGATAAAACGCTTCCTTCATGGTTATTTTCGCGATTTTTCATCAAAATTGCTCAAAAATTATCTCTGTTTAATCCCTTTCAAACCTACTCTCTAAGGGGTTTTTCGGGGTGCTGAACACGAATCTGAAGTCCGTTTTTCGATAAAACGCTTCCTTCATGGTTATTTTCGCGATTTTTCATCAAAATTGCTCAAAAATTATCTCTGTTTAATCCCTTTCAAACCTACTCTCTAAGGGGTTTTTCGGGGTGCTGAACACGAATCTGAAGTCCGTTTTTCGATAAAACGCTTCCTTCATGGTTATTTTCGCGATTTTTCATCAAAATTGCTCAAAAATTATCTCTGTTTAATCCCTTTCAAACCTACTCTCTAAGGGGTTTTTCGGGGTGCTGAACACGAATCTGAAGTCCGTTTTTCGATAAAACGCTTCCTTCATGGTTATTTTCGCGATTTTTCATCAAAATTGCTCAAAAATTATCTCTGTTTAATCCCTTTCAAACCTACTCTCTAAGGGGTTTTTCGGGGTGCTGAACACGAATCTGAAGTCCGTTTTTTCGATAAAACGCTTCCTTCATGGTTATTTTCGCGTTTTTTCATCAAAATTGCTCAAAAATTATCTCTGTTTAATCCTTTCAAACCTACTCTCTAAGGGGTTTTTCGGGGTGCTGAACACGAATTCGAAGTCCGTTTTTCGATAAAACGCTTCCTTCATGGTTATTTTCGCGATTTTTCATCAAAATTGCTCAAAAATTATCTCTGTTTAATCCCTTTCAAACCTACTCTCTAAGGGGTTTTTCGGGGTGCTGAACACGAATCTGAAGTCCGTTTTTCGATAAAACGCTTCCTTCATGGTTATTTTCGCGATTTTTCATCAAAATTGCTCAAAAATTATCTCTGTTTAATCCCTTTCAAACCTACTCTCTAAGGGGTTTTTCGGGGTGCTGAACACGAATCTGAAGTCCGTTTTTCGATAAAACGCTTCCTTCATGGTTATTTTCGCGTTTTTTCATCAAAATTGCTCAAAAATTATCTCTGTTTAATCTTTCAAACCTACTCTAAGGGGTTTTTCGGGGTGCTGAACACGAATCTGAAGTCCGTTTTTCGATAAAACGCTTCCTTCATGGTTATTTTCGCGATTTTTCATCAAAATTGCTCAAAAATTATCTCTGTTTAATCCCTTTCAAACCTACTCTCTAAGGGGTTTTTCGGGGTGCTGAACACGAATCTGAAGTCCGTTTTTCGATAAAACGCTTCCTTCATGGTTATTTTCGCGATTTTTCATCAAAATTGCTCAAAAATTATCTCTGTTTAATCCCTTTCAAACCTACTCTCTAAGGGGTTTTTCGGGGTGCTGAACACGAATTCTGAAGTCCGTTTTTCGATAAAACGCTTCCTTCATGGTTATTTTCGCGATTTTTCATCAAAATTGCTCAAAAATTATCTCTGTTTAATCCCTTTCAAACCTACTCTCTAAGGGGTTTTTCGGGGTGCTGAACACGAATTGAAGTCCGTTTTTCGATAAAACGCTTCCTTCATGGTTATTTTCGCGATTTTTCATCAAAATTGCTCAAAAATTATCTCTGTTTAATCCCTTTCAAACCTACTCTCTAAGGGGTTTTTCGGGGTGCTGAACACGAATCTGAAGTCCGTTTTTCGATAAAACGCTTCCTTCATGGTTATTTTCGCGATTTTTCATCAAAATTGCTCAAAAATTATCTCTGTTTAATCCCTTTCAAACCTACTCTCTAAGGGGTTTTTCGGGGTGCTGAACACGAATTCGAAGTCCGTTTTTCGATAAAACGCTTCCTTCATGGTTATTTTCGCGATTTTTCATCAAAATTGCTCAAAAATTATCTCTGTTTAATCCCTTTCAAACCTACTCTCTAAGGGGTTTTTCGGGGTGCTGAACACGAATCTGAAGTCCGTTTTTCGATAAAACGCTTCCTTCATGGTTATTTTCGCGATTTTTCATCAAAATTGCTCAAAAATTATCTCTGTTTAATCCCTTTCAAACCTACTCTCTAAGGGGTTTTTCGGGGTGCTGAACACGAATCGAAGTCCGTTTTTCGATAAAACGCTTCCTTCATGGTTATTTTCGCGATTTTTCATCAAAATTGCTCAAAAATTATCTCTGTTTAATCCCTTTCAAACCTACTCTCTAAGGGTTTTTCGGGGTGCTGAACACGAATTCGAAGTCCGTTTTTCGATAAAACGCTTCCTTCATGGTTATTTTCGCGATTTTTCATCAAAATTGCTCAAAAATTATCTCTGTTTAATCCCTTTCAAACCTACTCTCTAAGGGTTTTTCGGGGTGCTGAACACGAATCTGAAGTCCGTTTTTCGATAAAACGCTTCCTTCATGGTTATTTTCGCGATTTTTCATCAAAATTGCTCAAAAATTATCTCTGTTTAATCCCTTTCAAACCTACTCTCTAAGGGGTTTTTCGGGGTGCTGAACACGAATTCGAAGTCCGTTTTTCGATAAAACGCTTCCTTCATGGTTATTTTCGCGTTTTTCATGGTTATTTTAGCGATTTTTCATCAAAATTGCTCAAAAATTATCTCTGTTTAATCCCTTTCAAACCTACTCTCTAAGGGGTTTTCGGGGTGCTGAACACGAATTCGAAGTCCGTTTTTCGATAAAACGCTTCCTTCATGGTTATTTTCGCGATTTTTCATCAAAATTGCTCAAAAATTATCTCTGTTTAATCCCTTTCAAACCTACTCTCTAAGGGGTTTTCGGGGTGCTGAACACGAATTCGAAGTCCGTTTTTCGATAAAACGCTTCCTTCATGGTTATTTTCGCGATTTTTCATCAAAATTGCTCAAAAATTATCTCTGTTTAATCCCTTTCAAACCTACTCTCTAAGGGGTTTTTCGGTGCTGAACACGAATTCGAAGTCCTTTTTTCGATAAAACGCTTCCTTCATGGTTATTTTCGCGATTTTTCATCAAAATTGCTCATTCAAACCTGCTCTCTAAGGGGTTTTTCGGGGTGCTGAACACGAATTCGAAGTCCGTTTTTCGATAAAACGCTTCCTTCATGGTTATTTTCGCGATTTTTCATCAAAATTGCTCAAAAATTAACTCTGTTTAATCGCTTTCAAACCTACTCTCTAAGGGGTTTTCGGGGTGCTGAACACGAATTCGAAGTCCGTTTTTCGATAAAACGCTTCCTTCATGGTTATTTTCGCGTTTTTTCATCAAAATTGCTCAAAAATTATCTCTGTTTAATCGCTTTCAAACCTACTCTCTAAGGGGTTATTCGGAGTGCTGAACACGAATCTGAAGTCCGTTTTTCGATAAAACGCTTCCTTCATGGTTATTTTCGCGTTTTTTCATCAAAATTGCTCAAAATTAACTCTGTTTAATCGCTTTCAAACCTACTCTAAGGGGTTTTTCGGGGTGCTGAACACGAATCTGAAGTCCGTTTCCCGATAAAACGCTTCCTTCATGGTTATTTTCGCGATTTTTCATCAAAATTGCTCAAAATTATCTCTGTTTAATCCTTTCAAACCTACTCTCTAAGGGGTTTTTCGGGGTGCTGAACACGAATCTGAAGTCCGTTTTTCGATAAAACGCTTCCTTCATGGTTATTTTCGCGATTTTTCATCAAAATTGCTCAAAAATTATCTCTGTTTAATCGCTTTCAAACCTACTCTCTAAGGGGTTTTTCGGCGTGCTGAACACGAACGATTTTTCATCAAAATTGCGGAAAAAATTATCTCTGTTTAATCCCGCTTTCAAACCTACTCTCTAAGGGGTTTTTCGGGGTGCTGAACACGAATTCGAAGTCCGTTTTTCGATAAAACGCTTCCTTCATGGTTATTTTCGCGATTTTTCATCAAAATTGCTCAAAAATTATCTCTGTTTAACGCGCTTTCAAACCTACTCTCTAAGGGGTTTTTCGGGGTGCTGAACACGAATCTGAAGTCCGTTTTTCGATAAAACGCTTCCTTCATGGTTATTTTCGCGATTTTTCATCAAAATTGCTCAAAAATTATCTCTGTTTAATCCCTTTCAAACCTACTCTCTAAGGGGTTTTTCGGGGTGCTGAACACGAATCTGAAGTCCGTTTTTCGATAAAACGCTTCCTTCATGGTTATTTTCGCGATTTTTCATCAAAATTGCTCAAAAATTATCTCTGTTTAATCCCTTTCAAACCTACTCTCTAAGGGGTTTTTCGGGGTGCTGAACACGAATCTGAAGTCCGTTTTTCGATAAAACGCTTCCTTCATGGTTATTTTCGCGATTTTTCATCAAAATTGCTCAAAAATTATCTCTGTTTAATCCCTTTCAAACCTACTCTCTAAGGGGTTTTTCGGGGTGCTGAACACGAATCTGAAGTCCGTTTTTCGATAAAACGCTTCCTTCATGGTTATTTTCGCGATTTTTCATCAAAATTGCTCAAAAATTATCTCTGTTTAATCCTTTCAAACCTACTCTCTAAGGGGTTTTTCGGGGTGCTGAACACGAATCTGAAGTCCGTTTTTCGATAAAACGCTTCCTTCATGGTTATTTTCGCGATTTTTCATCAAAATTGCTCAAAAATTATCTCTGTTTAATCCCTTTCAAACCTACTCTCTAAGGGTTTTTCGGGGTGCTGAACACGAATCTGAAGTCCGTTTTTCGATAAAACGCTTCCTTCATGGTTATTTTCGCGATTTTTCATCAAAATTGCTCAAAAATTATCTCTGTTTAATCCCTTTCAAACCTACTCTCTAAGGGGTTTTTCGGGGTGCTGAACACGAATCTGAAGTCCGTTTTTCGATAAAACGCTTCCTTCATGGTTATTTTCGCGATTTTTCATCAAAATTGCTCAAAAATTATCTCTGTTTAATCCCTTTCAAACCTACTCTCTAAGGGGTTTTTCGGGGTGCTGAACACGAATCTGAAGTCCGTTTTTCGATAAAACGCTTCCTTCATGGTTATTTTCGCGATTTTTCATCAAAATTGCTCAAAAATTATCTCTGTTTAATCCCTTTCAAACCTACTCTCTAAGGGGTTTTTCGGGGTGCTGAACACGAATTCGAAGTCCGTTTTTCGATAAAACGCTTCCTTCATGGTTATTTTCGCGATTTTTCATCAAAATTGCTCAAAAATTATCTCTGTTTAATCCCTTTCAAACCTACTCTCTAAGGGGTTTTTCGGGGTGCTGAACACGAATCTGAAGTCCGTTTTTCGATAAAACGCTTCCTTCATGGTTATTTTCGCGATTTTTCATCAAAATTGCTCAAAAATTATCTCTGTTTAATCCCTTTCAAACCTACTCTCTAAGGGGTTTTTCGGGGTGCTGAACACGAATCTGAAGTCCGTTTTTCGATAAAACGCTTCCTTCATGGTTATTTTCGCGATTTTTCATCAAAATTGCTCAAAAATTATCTCTGTTTAATCCCTTTCAAACCTACTCTCTAAGGGGTTTTTCGGGGTGCTGAACACGAATCTGAAGTCCGTTTTTCGATAAAACGCTTCCTTCATGGTTATTTTCGCGATTTTTCATCAAAATTGCTCAAAAATTATCTCTGTTTAATCCCTTTCAAACCTACTCTCTAAGGGGTTTTTCGGGGTGCTGAACACGAATCTGAAGTCCGTTTTTCGATAAAACGCTTCCTTCATGGTTATTTTCGCGATTTTTCATCAAAATTGCTCAAAAATTATCTCTGTTTAATCCCTTTCAAACCTACTCTCTAAGGGGTTTTTCGGGGTGCTGAACACGAATCTGAAGTCCGTTTTTCGATAAAACGCTTCCTTCATGGTTATTTTCGCGATTTTTCATCAAAATTGCTCAAAAATTATCTCTGTTTAATCCCTTTCAAACCTACTCTAAGGGGTTTTTCGGGGTGCTGAACACGAATCTGAAGTCCGTTTTTCGATAAAACGCTTCCTTCATGGTTATTTTCGCGATTTTTCATCAAAATTGCTCAAAAATTATCTCTGTTTAATCCCTTTCAAACCTACTCTCTAAGGGGTTTTTCGGGGTGCTGAACACGAATCTGAAGTCCGTTTTTCGATAAAACGCTTCCTTCATGGTTATTTTCGCGATTTTTCATCAAAATTGCTCAAAAATTATCTCTGTTTAATCCCTTTCAAACCTACTCTCTAAGGGGTTTTTCGGGGTGCTGAACACGAATCTGAAGTCCGTTTTTCGATAAAACGCTTCCTTCATGGTTATTTTCGCGATTTTTCATCAAAATTGCTCAAAAATTATCTCTGTTTAATCCCTTTCAAACCTACTCTCTAAGGGGTTTTTCGGGGTGCTGAACACGAATCTGAAGTCCGTTTTTCGATAAAACGCTTCCTTCATGGTTATTTTCGCGATTTTTCATCAAAATTGCTCAAAAATTATCTCTGTTTAATCCCTTTCAAACCTACTCTCTAAGGGGTTTTTCGGGGTGCTGAACACGAATCTGAAGTCCGTTTTTCGATAAAACGCTTCCTTCATGGTTATTTTCGCGATTTTTCATCAAAATTGCTCAAAAATTATCTCTGTTTAATCCCTTTCAAACCTACTCTCTAAGGGGTTTTTCGGGGTGCTGAACACGAATCTGAAGTCCGTTTTTCGATAAAACGCTTCCTTCATGGTTATTTTCGCGATTTTTCATCAAAATTGCTCAAAAATTATCTCTGTTTAATCCCTTTCAAACCTACTCTCTAAGGGGTTTTTCGGGGTGCTGAACACGAATCTGAAGTCCGTTTTTCGATAAAACGCTTCCTTCATGGTTATTTTCGCGATTTTTCATCAAAATTGCTCAAAAATTATCTCTGTTTAATCCCTTTCAAACCTACTCTCTAAGGGGTTTTTCGGGGTGCTGAACACGAATCTGAAGTCCGTTTTTCGATAAAACGCTTCCTTCATGGTTATTTTCGCGATTTTTCATCAAAATTGCTCAAAAATTATCTCTGTTTAATCCCTTTCAAACCTACTCTCTAAGGGGTTTTTCGGGGTGCTGAACACGAATCTGAAGTCCGTTTTTCGATAAAACGCTTCCTTCATGGTTATTTTCGCGATTTTTCATCAAAATTGCTCAAAAATTATCTCTGTTTAATCCCTTTCAAACCTACTCTCTAAGGGGTTTTTCGGGGTGCTGAACACGAATCTGAAGTCCGTTTTTCGATAAAACGCTTCCTTCATGGTTATTTTCGCGATTTTTCATCAAAATTGCTCAAAAATTATCTCTGTTTAATCCCTTTCAAACCTACTCTCTAAGGGGTTTTTCGGGGTGCTGAACACGAATCTGAAGTCCGTTTTTCGATAAAACGCTTCCTTCATGGTTATTTTCGCGATTTTTCATCAAAATTGCTCAAAAATTATCTCTGTTTAATCCCTTTCAAACCTACTCTCTAAGGGGTTTTTCGGGGTGCTGAACACGAATCTGAAGTCCGTTTTTCGATAAAACGCTTCCTTCATGGTTATTTTCGCGATTTTTCATCAAAATTGCTCAAAAATTATCTCTGTTTAATCCCTTTCAAACCTACTCTCTAAGGGGTTTTTCGGGGTGCTGAACACGAATCTGAAGTCCGTTTTTCGATAAAACGCTTCCTTCATGGTTATTTTCGCGATTTTTCATCAAAATTGCTCAAAAATTATCTCTGTTTAATCCCTTTCAAACCTACTCTCTAAGGGGTTTTTCGGGGTGCTGAACACGAATCTGAAGTCCGTTTTTCGATAAAACGCTTCCTTCATGGTTATTTTCGCGATTTTTCATCAAAATTGCTCAAAAATTATCTCTGTTTAATCCCTTTCAAACCTACTCTCTAAGGGGTTTTTCGGGGTGCTGAACACGAATCTGAAGTCCGTTTTTCGATAAAACGCTTCCTTCATGGTTATTTTCGCGATTTTTCATCAAAATTGCTCAAAAATTATCTCTGTTTAATCCCTTTCAAACCTACTCTCTAAGGGGTTTTCGGGGTGCTGAACACGAATCTGAAGTCCGTTTTTCGATAAAACGCTTCCTTCATGGTTATTTTCGCGATTTTTCATCACTCAAAAATTATCTCTGTTTAATCCCTTTCAAACCTACTCTCTAAGGGGTTTTTCGGGGTGCTGAACACGAATTCGAAGTCCGTTTTTCGATAAAACGCTTCCTTCATGGTTATTTTCGCGATTTTTCATCAAAATTGCTCAAAAATTATCTCTGTTTAATCCCTTTCAAACCTACTCTCTAAGGGGTTTTTCGGGGTGCTGAACACGAATTCGAAGTCCGTTTTTCGATAAAACGCTTCCTTCATGGTTATTTTCGCGATTTTTCATCAAAATTGCTCAAAAATTATCTCTGTTTAATCCCTTTCAAACCTACTCTCTAAGGGGTTTTTCGGGGTGCTGAACACGAATTCGAAGTCCGTTTTTCGATAAAACGCTTCCTTCATGGTTATTTTCGCGATTTTTCATCAAAATTGCTCAAAAATTATCTCTGTTTAATCCCTTTCAAACCTACTCTCTAAGGGGTTTTTCGGGGTGCTGAACACGAATTCGAAGTCCGTTTTTCGATAAAACGCTTCCTTCATGGTTATTTTCGCGATTTTTCATCAAAATTGCTCAAAAATTATCTCTGTTTAATCCCTTTCAAACCTACTCTCTAAGGGGTTTTTCGGGGTGCTGAACACGAATTCGAAGTCCGTTTTTCGATAAAACGCTTCCTTCATGGTTATTTTCGCGATTTTTCATCAAAATTGCTCAAAAATTATCTCTGTTTAATCCCTTTCAAACCTACTCTCTAAGGGGTTTTTCGGGGTGCTGAACACGAATTCGAAGTCCGTTTTTCGATAAAACGCTTCCTTCATGGTTATTTTCGCGATTTTTCATCAAAATTGCTCAAAAATTATCTCTGTTTAATCCCTTTCAAACCTACTCTCTAAGGGGTTTTTCGGGGTGCTGAACACGAATTCGAAGTCCGTTTTTCGATAAAACGCTTCCTTCATGGTTATTTTCGCGATTTTTTTTGCTCAAAAATTATCTCTGTTTAATCCCATCAAAACTCTCTAAGGGGTTTTTCGGGGTGCTGAACACGAATTCGAAGTCCGTTTTTCGATAAAACGCTTCCTTCATGGTTATTTTCGCGATTTTTCATCAAAATTGCTCAAAAATTATCTCTGTTTAATCCCTTTCAAACCTACTCTCTAAGGGGTTTTTCGGGGTGCTGAACACGAATTCGAAGTCCGTTTTTCGATAAAACGCTTCCTTCATGGTTATTTTTCATGGTTATTTTAGCGATTTTTCATCAAAATTGCTCAAAAATTATCTCTGTTTAATCCCTTTCAAACCTACTCTCTAAGGGTTTTTCGGGGTGCTGAACACGAATCTGAAGTCCTTTTTTCGATAAAACGCTTCCTTCATGGTTATTTTAGCGATTTTTCATCA